>BDSI01000002.1:0-10000 GCA_003117195.1 Eudorina sp. 2006-703-Eu-15 | reverse complement strand
AATAGGATGGATCGTGTGACAGAAGCGCCTAGCTGCCCGGAGGAACTAGGACTGGTGTTGTACGCCACGTGGACCTGAGCTGCTTGACGACAAGTGCAGAGGGATGGCGATGTGCGGTGGAGCACAAATGGCCGAGTTAGAGTTATGTTTGTGGGCAAGGCTTTTGGGGACAGTTGCAGCAGCGGACAACATAGAAAGCCGATAATTCGAACCGTGTGAATGCGGACCCATGACGGACCCCACGACCGAGGGCCAAGAGCTCACGGACAGACACGGAGCGACGAGCGCACGAGACGTTAAGGGGGCAACACGGTTGGTTGTTACAACTGTCAACAGCCGCAAGCTCGCTGCTCGGAAAGTCAATTTGATGGACTTAAACAATCAACGTCTGAAGCAGAAGAATGCGACTTGCCTCTGCCGCCACAAATGTCCGGCAGCCAGCGGGCGATGCTTCGTCCTGCTTCGGCAGCCAGCATCGTGTTGCTTGGCACAAATATAGGTTTAACTTGTCAATAATACCCTTAAAATCTTGTGTATTCAGAGTCGCAGCAACCCCCGTGCTAACGGATTATGATACCAGGAACTGTTACGCCCTTACGCACGCTGCCGCATTACGATAGAGTAATATTCTGTTGGCGTATTATGATAAATGCGAGCTACAACGTGCGTATATTTATACTATTGTTCCTTCTTTGCTTTGGTCCTTAGGACCCAAATACGTCGCCAACCTTGTCGTGAAAGTCCCCACATATTTTACGATTTGAGTCTCAATCGGATCGATATCTTGCAGCACCCTTGCGACAGATTGATAAAACATTTCGACACGCCGACTTACTGATGAGCATCAATACGTGAGGAAATGAATTCACTATGAGAGTCAGCCTCTTCGTTTTGACCAAAACTCCCTGACACACACACACACATGAACCTGGATGCCGCTTCCCAATCGGCTCTCGTCAGGTGAAACTCAAGTAGAGGAAATGGACAGGCAGTCGGCCGAGGACGGCGACAAGCGTCTCGATGCAGCTACGCCACCACTGCCGTCTCCCGTACCACCAGCAACCGTCCTAGCACCAGCAACATCATCCGCAGCCTTGCCTAAAGCAGCATTCCAGGTGGAGGATGCGACGGATGTCGAAACGTCAAAGGCCGTCCCGGCATGTGACCCGGCCCGCCGGCCACCCGACATCGTCCCCGTGGAGCCCTTCATGCCTTCCCAGTCACACCAGGACGGCGTCGACCCCCTGGACGCCCAGCTGGCAGCCATGGAGGCGCCCTTCTTTCTGCCCTACTGGTCGGCCGCCTTCTTCGTGACAGCGCTCGGTGCCATCCTGATGATCTGGTCCTTCTGCTGGATGTACCTAGGAGCCTTCTGGAACCCCCTGGTACGGCACACACCGTTTGGGGCCACCGGCCGGGTGCTGGCCACGGGCAGCACGCGCTATGCTCATGCCTGCTCATGCCCCATCCTGCCGCCACCACCCGACCACGTCAGCGGCTGGCCACATCGCATCTGTGCCCCCCGTGCACTCTCCGCGCGCCCTTCCACCCCGAAAGAGGCCTTGACGGACTCCGCGGCTGTGCCCCCTCCGCGGCTGTCGCCGCGGCTGTCCCCTCACCCCGCGCCACGCCGCCCCACAGACCCGCCTCCACAACCTGCATGTGATGCTGCTGGATTGCGATATGGTGCCGCCCGACGCAGCCGTCAACGCCTCCTTCGCACCGTACCTGCACGCTCTGGTGGGTTCGGGGGCCCCGTGGCTGGCTTGCCGGCGGCTGCCTTGCCAAAGCTAACGACGGCTGGGGTCCGTAACTTTACACACGCATTCGCGCGCGAGCATTTTTCCGTACGCGGGCCTGGGGCCGCATCCGGGTGCGAAAGCCATATTTGGCCACTGAACTGCACACCCATATGGGGACAATAAAAGACCTAGCGAGTGACACCAGTCTGCAACTCTGCATTATGTTGTTGCTACTGCTGATGCCGCTGTCACCACAGCGCAGCGCAGCACAGCGCCGCTTGTGTGTGTTCCCTACCTACTACTCAGAGTCCTGCAGGACACCCTACCCGTCCACATCGCCGCACGCCATCGCCTGGTGGCTGTTCACCTTTCCGGCCCGCTCCCCACCCGCCTGGGGGGCCCTTGTCACGGCGGCTGACACCCGGCCCCCCAGGTCCCTGCCCCGGTAGCCACCAGCCTGCTGAACGCCACCGTGTGGAACGCCTCCTCGCCCCTGGGCCATGTGCTGGGCTGGAAGGCGGGCCAGTGCGGGGCGGGCGGCCCCAGGGGCTGCGGGACAGCGGCGGAGGAGGCAGCGTGCGTTGCGGTGGGTGGGAGGTGGGAGGGTGGGTGGGAGGGTGGGTGGGTGGGAGGGTGGGTGGGTGAGCACACGTTCCGACGGGTGAAACACATCTGGCCTTGCGTCGCTGCTGGTCAGGTTGGCGGCCTCCGGGCAGCTGGTAGTTGGTGGTTTAGGTTACGTCGGGAATGGCGAATGGGTATGGCTGGGGTGGGCAGAAGCCTGATAGAAGAGGGGGATTTTGAGGTGAAAAAGGGGTTGGGCACCCAGTCCGCGAGGTCAAGTGGCTGGCTGGCACCCAGTCGCACCGGTCGAGCGACCGCTCCCTCGTGCCTCGTCCTGCGGGGGGTCCACCCCACACCCCCGCCTCCCCTTCTCAGTGTTGTGGAGGATTCATGTCCTTTGGTATTTTTGGCATCCCTTGTCCGCCCTTCCCTTCCCCTCCCGCCAGGCTCTGTCCAATGACGTGCTGCAAGGGGATACCTGGGCGCTGCTCTATTTCCCCTCAAACTTCACCACCAACTACCTTAGCTGGTTTCCCACCGCAGGCATCAGCCCGCTGTACCAGGTTCGTGGCTGGGCGCGGGACGAGGCGGGGCGGGGAAGGGCTCGGGGGGGGAGAGCTGGGGCCGGGGCTGGCTGGGCTTGGGAATGCGCGTAGCTGAGCGGAAGGCCGGAGGGGACTGGGGGGCACTACGGACCGGCAGCAAGGGAGGAGGAGCGCATTGTGACTCTCTCAAGTGAAAGCCTTGCGGGCTCGCCCCCGTCCCCGGCGTCGCTGCTGACCTGGCCCCTCCCCTTTCGCCTCCGCCATGTCCCCGATCGCCGCCCTCCCACCCCTCCCCGCAGCGCCCCGTGGCCCGCTACATCTACGCGCGCGGCCGCGACTACTCGACCTACACCTACATGTCGGGGGTGATCCCCACCGGCCTGCTCCCCTCCATCAGCCGGGCCTTCACCCTGGGCCTGGCCGCCAACCCCCAGGTCATGCAGCTGCTGTCGCCCGTCTTCCTGGCTACGGGTGCGCTCGAGGAGGGAGGGAGCGAGGGAGGGAGCGAGGGAGGGAGAGGGGGTGTTGGTTTTCGGGGGTTTGGGGAGTGGGGGAGGTCGAATCGTAGAGGGACAGGGCGGCCAGCGTATGGTGCAGCGACAGGTAGCGGTCGGGTCGAGATGGCTGTGGCTGCAGCTGCGACGAGAGCTTCCCCGCCTGGAAAGCATGGAGTGCGGCGTCACACACGGAAGGTCCCCTGTGCCCGTCACGGAGGGCTGCGACCCCGCCTGGCTTGGAAATTGGAGATACGATACCTGCAAGGGCAGCTGCCCGTGTGCCAGTCCGCCCGTGATGATTGCCTGCGTGACTCGCACAACCCAGGCCAATCTTCGGCCCCCAAAGCCAGACGCCCTGACCCGCCCAGGCCCCAGCTGCCCGCGCTCTGTATGTACGCGGCCCCTCCCGCAGGCCTGTCCCTCCAGGAAACCGACCTGGCGCCCGTCAAGAACTTCGGACAGCACTTTGCGACCTACATCTTCTGTGTGCTGCTGTGGCTGGGCAGCTCTTTTGTGGTGGGTGCGGGGAGCCGGGGGGGGGAGGGCCACGAGGGGCGTTTGAGGGGACAGGGAGCCAGGGGGGGAGGAGGAAGCCTGGGGTCGAGGAAGCGGGTGCCATAGAGCCCGGGAGCTGCAGGGCGAGCGTGCGCTGGGTTGGGACCCCCGGAGACCGCTGACGAAGAACGGCAGGGCGGCGAGGGAGGGCGGCGAGGAAGGGGTCGCAGTGAGGGGCGCGTCAGCGGTGGACGGAGGCGTGGACGCGCCCCCCCCCCCGCAGCAGCAGCAGCAGCGCACCTTCAATCTGTCCACCAATTTCCTATACCGCCGCGCCCCCCTCGCGCGCCCTCTTCTGAGTATCCCACGCCCGCATCCCCCACACCGTCCCGCCCTCCACCCGCTTTCCTCCCGCGGATACCGGATGCCGCGCGACCCCACCTCGCGCTCGCCCCCGTCGTGCCGCCTTGTCAGGTCGTGAGCAGCTACCAGTTCAAGCTGCCCACTGAGACGGTCGTGCTGGACCCCCGGACGCCGCGGACGCCTTGCAGTCCCAAGGGGGGGGAGGTGGCGGCCGCCTCCTCCTCCCCTGATGACCGCAGCGTGCGGGCGGTGCGACTGCGGCACCTGGTGTGGGCCATCATGGTCAAGGCGCTGGTGTCGGGGGTGTACATGTTCGCGCTGGTGAGCGAAGGGGGGGGGCACAGGGGGAGGTGGGGGAGGGAGGGAGGCCGCAGGAGGGGCTGGAGGGAGGGGAGGGGGGAAGGTGCTCGGCGTGCAGGCAGGTATGGAGGTCAGCGGGAAAACGACCAAGACAATAAACCTGCGGCACAATGCCTAACTAGTCAGAAGAAGTCATTACTTCTTCGTGGCACCCACCCAGACATACAAACATACATACATGTCGAGGTGGCCTGCGTCTTGTCCGCGCCGCGGCCCCGGCAGGTGGTGCTCCTCTGTGTGGTCCTCTGGGGACTCGGCGACGGCAACGAGCAGTGGCACCTGAATCCCGGATATGCCATGGCCTTCGGCTGGTGGGTCGAGGGGGTGACGACGGAGGGAGCGAGGGAAGGGAGGAGGAGGAGGGCGGCGCAGGGGTCAGCCGAAAGACATGCATGCGGCACATGCTCCTGCAGTACACCCTTCGCAGTACCGTACTTACTCCCACAGACCCATAACCCCCAAAGGTACGCCGCAAACGAACCCCATGCTGCGCGCCTGCTACGCCCGGTGCACACTCGGGCAGTGCGCGGCAGTGGGGGATTCTCCTGTCTGGGCCCAACAGCCGGAGCACTCAGGCAGCGCCCTGGCCAATGCGAATGCCGTCATTCAGCGCCCGGGGTCGGCCGCTGCCTCCTCTGGTGGGGCTGTATCCATCTCACCCCCTCGCCTTCTCCCCCGGCGCCGCCGCCCTCCCATTCGGCGCCGTCAATCACATCCAGCCGCCCGCCTTTGTTATCGCACGCCGCCACCCCAATAACAGTCCTCCCTCCGGTCCCCGGCCCCCTCCCACCCCTCCCTCCCACGCTCCCACCCCCCCTCCCCCTCCCCCCAGGTACATGTCCTGGTCGTTCGTGTCCATCAACGCGGTGCTGCTGCACGTCATCGGCATCGAGCGCTTCTCCTCCATGACGGCGCTGCTGCTCATCCTGCAGCTCACGTCCTGCTCGGGCATCCTCACGCTCGACCTCTCCAACCGCTTCTTCTACATCGGCAAGGTGAGGACCTGACCTGTGGGGGGGGCGGCCGGGGTATGCGGCCGGGGTATGCGGCCTACCTGGCGTCGCTCGCCATGTCAGGCGGGCGGGGCACGGAGTGTGCAGCGGCCAGTGTTGCGTGGCATCCACCTTGTGTCCGTGCGCACAGCGCCAACCGGGCTGGGTCCTCGCTCGGTGTGGACGGCACCGTCCACAGCCCACACATGCCCCCACACACGCCCCCTCCCTCACGCCCCCACACATGCCCCCCCTCCGCCAGGGCCTGCCCTTCTACTACGGCGTGCGTGGCTTCCGGACCATCTTCTTCGGCACCCAGGGTGACAAGATGTACATCAACTGGCTGGTGTTCACGGTGGGGGGGTGTGCTGGAGGGGGCGGGGGCGGATTGGTCGGGCGGGCTGTGGCGTGTTGGAGCGCGGATGGGTGCGTCTGGAGCCCCGATGGGGTACCACAGGGACGCACCCAGCCGCTGTGGGGGAGTGCTGTGGGGGAGCTACCAGCGCTCTTGGGCTTGGGCCGATAAGTGAGGCCGCAGAATCCGGGTGTGGCGCTACACCCAACTGCGGCGCGTACCACTGCCAGCCTGCAGTCCAGCGGTGGTCGGGTTTCGCATCATGCGCGTCTCGCAGCCCAGCTAGCTCTCCTGCACACCGTGGTTCATCCCTGCACCTGCACCCGCTCACCCCGACCCCATCCCTCGTTGCACCCGGGCTTGCTTTTCGCTTGAACCCCCCATCCCCCACCCTAACCCACCCTGGATCCTGCCTACCCACCCTGCCCCGCGCCCCTGACTCTCAGGCCTACAACCTGGTGTTTGCGCCGCTGGGGGTGATGCTGGTGGCACTCCGGGTCTGGACGGCCACCGCCCGGGACCAGGAGCGCGCGCGGAAGCACCACCGCGCCGGCAACGCGGTGGGCGTAGGCGGCATCGTGCTGCCCGTGGCAGTGGGCTTCGGCTGAGACCCGGTTGGCCTCACCCGCCGGCCCGCCCGCCCGCTGGTTGGCTGGTGTGGGTTCAGCTAAGGAACTCACCCGACCCGAACCGAACCAGACCTCGTTTGCGTTATGAAGGCGTTTGTCGGTTGTGAAGGCGGCGTGCGTAGTATTTTGCTTGCAGGGCCGAAGAGGCCCTTGTGCGTGATGACGCTTGCTGATTTCCAACCCTGAAAAAAGGCTTCTGGGGGATGGCTGTTGAGGTGATGATGGCCCGCCGCCGCCAGAGTGGTGTTGGTTGGTAGTCGTGGTGGGGCTGGGTGGCGGTCCTGGCGGCCGCTGCCAGCTGGTGCGAGTGTGCTGCCCTGGCCACTGGGGCCCACACCACACGTCGATGCCCCGAACGGAGGCAACGGACCCACCTGCCTGCCGGCGAGCAAAACGCCCCCATCGCGCGCGCGTGTGGACCGCTGTGTGTCCAGCGGTCGCATGGGAAACCGGCCGCATCCGAAACCGGTCGTATTTAACGACGAAACCCGCCAGGCCCGTGGCTGTGTGTGTGTGTCGTGCAGTGACTAGAGGCCTTGTGTCGTGGCATGTAAGGGGGCTGGTGTCCACCCAGGAAGGAAGGAAGCGTCTGCCTTCATGCCAGTGTGACCCCTGTGCGTGTGTCTCAGTCGCCGCTGTCTGTGTCCGCATATAGGTTATTTAATAATTATGATGCCCATGGTAGTAGTGGCGTCGGTATCCTGTACTAACCAACCAACACCATTCATCACAGCCCGGAAAGGAAGTAACGATGTGGCTGCGAATGGAAAGGCCGTCGCCAGAGCTAAGTAGCGGGCAAGTGGCTTGCTGCTGCTACTGCAGCAGGGGGCCTGACGGGTGGGTAATGGAGAAGCAAGGACAGGTTTGGGTGCCTCTGTGTGTTTTGCCGCGTTTCCAGCAGTCAGGTGCCGTCGGGGCGGCTTGAAGGTTTTGAGTCAGCGAGGTGCGTGAGGACGTGTCAGGGCCGGGGCGGAGTGGAGCGATAGATTAATGAATGGGGGTGCGTGAGGGCGGGCGGGAAAAGCAGTGTCCCCAGCGTGCATATGCATATGCATAGCGGGCACAGGAGGAGCGGTCGTGTGATTCGTACATGCCAGCACAGTGGAGGAGGGAGGGAGCAGAGGCGAGCTCCTACGGCGCTTCTCTAGGGACGCAGGAGGGGGTAGTGGCCGAGGCCTTAGCAGCGCGTAGCAGGGTGGATGCTGATATTGTTGGATGGCGGCGGTAGAAGAGTGCAACGGCTGCAGAGGAGCGGCTGGACGGTTGCCTGTCCGGAGGGGGGATGCCCAGTTCAAACCTGGCCTGCTGACCTGACGTGGTGGTGAGGGTGGGGGCGTACCGCACATCCGGGAATGGGTGCGCTGACCCTGAGCTCCGCACCCACGCAAGCCAGGTTGCAGGCGGCATACTAACAATTACTAATGGCTTTGCCCAGTCCAACAATTCTTGCACCGGAGCGCTCAAACCATTCTTGGGACAGTGCATGGTGCACATTTCCACGCTTCAGCTTCTCGGCAACCCAGCATCCGCGCCTCTCCCCTCCATGTGCCTCCCCTTCTCCCCTGGAAGCGCCTCCACCCTGCCCCCTCCACACGCCTCCCGCACTCCCCTCTACGGTATGTTCCTCCACCGTCCCCCCCTCCATGCGCATAGAAATGCCCTGCTGTCGCCATCGGCGGGGCTTCTGGCAACCTTGCCTCTGGTACGCTGCGGCGCTGCCGCCGCTGCTGCGGACTGAGAGCGTGCACCCTGTGGTGCAAGTCATGAGGGTGGTGAGAGAACCACCGATTGGACATCAGCATCCATGATAAGGTTGCGGCCCCCCACATCAACAAAACCCTAAGACCCCCGCCAGGGCATTGCGCTGTTAAGCAGCCGCTGCACCTTAATGCGCCACCTGCTCTGCTCTAGACGCTCAGAATCAGAATCACCATCACCTGCACTATGAGTTGAGCACCAGAGTGATGCGCCAGGATGCACTGAGATAAGCAAGATAGCAGAAATGGCAAGGATGGCGGGGATCGCTGACGCTGCTCCACCGGCACAGCAAACAACACCGTAGCAAACAGGTGAACTGGACAAGGCAGACGAGCGCGTCTGGGCCAGTAAGGCGGGCCAGTAAGGCAAGACTGTCGCGGATGAACCCGGCTCTCGACCGCAGGAACACCGGCGAGCTGAGGTCGGCCGCATCACGCACTCGGGTGAAGCAAGGACTGCGGCGGCCGTGCCTCGCCTGAACCCTTGCAGCCCACCACCGACCCACGGGTAGCGCCCGCCCATGGAGGGGACAAACGGTGATTGTCGCCTGTCCCTGCATCCCTTTACCCCGAACACATATCGTAGGCACCTTGCAGTACGACTGTACGGCTGTGCGCCACGATCGCCAGCAGGGAGCCAGACCGCGGCAGTGAGGGAGGAGGAGGTGCCGCCGTCGGAACTCGGAAGCAGTCACTGAGCGGCGGCTGCACCACTGAACCCGCACTGCCTGCAGTCCCAGACGGCTGGAGGAGCTAAGGAGGGAATCTGGGCGCGCAGGCCGGCAGCAAGGGACACTGAATGCACAGGGCCCTCGGGGGGAATGCTACTGACCCGCGGGTCGATTGACCCGACCAGGAGCGCCGCCGCTATGAAACCTCCTCCATGATTAGATATGGCTCAGCCCCAGTACGAGCCCCCGTACGAGCTCGTCCAGATCCCATGCGCCACGTGGACGGCCATGGCGACGGAATGGTCCGTAGAGGAGGTGCGACACGACTTCCATGAGCGAGGGGGTGTCCCACCCGGCAGCCACAGCGGCCGGAGCTACGGCGGCTGCCACTGCCCTTGGTTGGTTTGGGGCGGGGGCCGCAGCACCACCACCCTATGTCCGATGTCTGTATCCAACCCTAACCCCGCATACATCCGACCCTCGCTCTTCCCCGAACCGCTGGTGCTCGTCAACAAACCTTACGACGATGGAGTATGCTGGTTGCGCCGCTTCTTGGGGTCCGGCGGAGGGAGGCGGAGGGAGGCGGAGGCGGGGAGGAGGAGGGGCCAGGTGGAGGGGGGGTAGGCGGAGGGGGGAAGGCGGAGGCGAAGGAGGCGGAGGGGCTGTAGGCGGAGGCGTGGGAGGCGGAGGGGCGGTAGGCGGAGGCGGGGGGGGGAGGGGGGCAGGTGGAGGGGGGTTAGGCGGAGCGGGGTGAGGCGAAGGCGAAGGAGGCGGAGGTGGAGGAGGCGGAGGGAGACGGAGGCGGGGAGAAAGGGGGGCAGGTGGAGGGGTGGTAGGCGGAGGGGGGGAAGGCGGAGGCGAAGGAGGCGGAGGCGGGGGAGGCGGGGGGGGGGTAGGTGGAGGGGTGGGAGGTTGAGGGGGGGGGGCAGGTGGAGGGCGGGTAGGCGGAGGGGGGGTAGGCGGAGGTGGGGGAGGCGGAGGGGGCGAGGGGGGGCGAGGTTGAGGGGGGGGGAGGTGGAGGCGGGGGCGG
>BDSI01000001.1:2624220-2764720 GCA_003117195.1 Eudorina sp. 2006-703-Eu-15 | reverse complement strand
CGCCAGGTGTACGCCACCTACGCGGCAGCGCTACGGCACTCCGCGCTGCAGCGGTGCAGCGTGGCGGTGACCTCGGCAGCGCGAGGCGGATCGCCCGAGGGCCCCGTCCCACCGGAGCAACGGACGCATCAGCGACGCAGCGACAGCGACCGCGGCGGCGGAAGCGCGGCGGCGGCGGCGAAGGCCAGTCCGTTGCATCAGGGCTGCCGGCAGTGCTGACGGCCGCCGTGGCGGGCCTGCGCCGCGCCGCAGGCGTGTACGAGTTCTGGAGGAGGGGCTGCTGCCGGCGGTGGCGGGCTCGGCGTTAGCTGCAGGGACCGACAGGTCAGGTTTCTTGGGGGGAGCACAGGCGGTAGCTGGGCTGCATCCGCGTGTTGGGCGTCAACCCTCCGGGAGCGGGTGCTGATCCCGTCGTCGTACAAGATCTGCGTAGCTGCTAGCTAGTATCCGACGTCTAGGATCCGACAGTCCAGCTGCGGCATGTACGTACGTGCGTATGAGAGTACGTGGGTTTCCGCCAAAGCGGTTTGCTGATCGCGGCAGTGCTCCTCAGCCGGGGCGTTCACGACTGGCGTTGGTACCAAACTGGCATTCCCGGATCGGAGCTCGGGTACATACACCGTACCCGGAAGGAAGGCAGGTAGACGTAGCTAGCTAGTGTGAGGGAGTAATGCTTGATGCGATCGGTGTTGCAAGCGCGCAGGCCTCGCCCCTATACCTAGGGGTCGGGTGCCTTCGCGCTGTGTTGCTGTGTTAAAACAAACGATCAGTCTGGACCCCGCGCTTTTCCCACAGGCCGCTGGAGTTGCTGCCCGCGGCAGCCAGGTTGCTGAAGCATCTGTGCCTGGCGGAGGGTCAGGCGCTGGTGGCGCGGCGGCGGCGGTGCGGGCATGTCCCCAGGCACGCAGCGCGCACTGCATGCAGGTGCGTGGCGGGTGGGCGGTGGCTGCCTGCGCGGTGCGGCCGTGGACTTGGGTGTGTCGGTAGATGGGCTGGGTTGTGGTGAATTCTGACACGCAAGTCGCTCGAGTGTGCCCAGCCCGATCTGGGTCCTTCGTGCCCAGCCCGATCTGGGTCCTTCGTGCCCAGCCCGATCTGGTGCCCAGCCTCAAGGACTTTCGTCGCCGAGCCCAATTGGGGTCGGGTGTGGCAGTCACTGGGCGTGATGCCCGCAGCCTTACCGCCGCTCTAGCAGCTCCTCGCACTCGCATGCCCAAAGCGGAGCGCCACCTCCCTGCATTGTTCTCACGTTAATGCCTCAACGGTCGCCCTTACCTGGCTCCCCTGGATTCGCGCGTAACCCACGTTGAACCACCACGGCAACCCTGGGGCCCGGCCCCCGCAACCTCCAGCCGCAACGGCGTGGGTAGCCGCCAAGCCCGCCCGCGCGCCATTTCCTTTCGAACCGCAGGCTGCGCAACGCTGTACCGCCAGGGCGGCAGCCACCGCGCAGGAGCTGGCGGGGGCCGCCCCGGCCGGGCTGCCGCCCTCAGATCGGCTGCTGCGGCTGCTGCCGGCCGCCGCGGCCCTGCACACCGGCCGCGCGCACTGTGCCTGGCACGCGACCGGCAGGCGGCCATGGAGCTGGGGGAGTCGGAGGCGGCCTGCGAGTGCGGTTGCTGAGCGCCGAACGGGGAAGACGGGGCGATTGGGCGGGCCGGCGGACTTGGAGGCCGCAGGGATCCCGTGTACTGGTCAGTTGGGAACTTGGGATGCGGCTCGAGACGTGTCGGTGACAGGCCACAGGAAATGGTTACTCGGCGATCAGCAGTCTGGCTCCATGGCACTGTTGTGCCAACCACGCGCCGTCGTCAGTCAAGAGAGAACGACATGCTGCAGGCCTGCATCCAGCCCGCAGGCCGGCGCAGCGGCGGCTAGCCGCACTGAAAGGGCGCTCAGCTCGCCGACTCCTTTGCTTTTTGGCCGTGAAAGTTGGCCCTTGCGGGTGCTGCCGCGCAATTTCGGGGCCGTACATCAAGCATCTCGTCGCTCCAGCCGGTGCCCAACACAATCCGGCTCTGCCATGCCATGCTCTGCACCCATTGTCTCCACCATGACCTCCATGTGTAAAGGTAGCTATCTTGGAACTATCAGCCAGTTTTGATGCTCCATCACGTCAAGCATCATCGTGAATCCCGTTCCCGCCCTTGATACCGTGCGCCATTTCCTCCGATGATCTCTTCTCCTCGATCTCGTCGCTATGTTCGTTTCAGGAGTGCCGGCGGCTGCTGGACGGGGCGGTGCGCGGGGTCGACCGCAGGTCCGACCCACCGGCCTGGCTGTCTGTCATCGAGGCGAGTGTCGGAGCCGCCGTGACCATGATGGGGCCGCCATGGATGGCGTGTAGCGGTGTAGGATGGCGGTGTGTGGGTGGGGTGCGCCCCGGCGTGTAGGATGACGTAGACTGCTGCGCGCGCTGCGGGTGACGGGGCGCTACTGGCGCGGGCGGCCTTGGCAGACCACTCACGGCATCGCATGGTCGTACGATTTGCCTGTATGTCTTACCTTGGCTCCCGATCCCTACCCCTACCCGAATCGAGTACCTAGGGCATCACCCGCGGCCCCTGGATGCACCGGCCACCGGCCACCGCCCGACCCTTCCCGCCCCACGCAGGCGGACCAGTGCTCTGGCAACAGCACAGCTTCAACATGCCTACCAACCTCCTTCCTGTCGCCCCTTCCCGCCCTCCCCTCGCAGGCGGAGCAGCAGGTCTGTTCGGAGCTGAAGGCGGCGATGCAGCGCGACCGGCTCTCGGTCACCTTCCAGCCGGTGCCCCGGACCGCCCCCCGACGCGGCCGCGGAACCCGCAGTGCGGGTGGCCCCGGAGGCGTTCCGACCTGAGCCCGTGATGCCGCCGGTAGGTGGGGCCCCCTGGTGGCGTGGCGTGGCGTGGCGTGGCGTGGCGTGGCGTGGCGTGGCGTGGCGTGGCGTGGCGTGGCGTGGGCGTGGCGTGGCGTGGCGTGCGTGGCGTGGCGTGGCGTGGCGTGGCGGTGGCGTGGCGTGGCGTGCGTGGGCGTGGCGTGGCGTGGGCGTGGCGTGGCGTGGCGTGGCGTGGCGTGGCGTGGCGTGGCGTGGCGGTGGCGTGGGCGTGGCGTGGCGTGGCGTGGCGTGGCGTGGCGTGCGTGGCGTGCGTGGCGTGGCGTGGCGTGGCGTGGCGTGGCGTGGCGTGGCGTGGCGTGGCGTGGGGGCGTGGCGTGGCGTGGCGTGCGCGTGGCGTGGCGTGCGCGTGGCGTGGCGTGGCGTGGCGTGGCGTGGCGTGCGTGTGGCGTGGCCGTCGGCGTGGCGTGGCGTGGCGTGTGGCGTGGCGTGGCGTTGGCGTGGCGTGGCGTGGCGTGGCGTGCGTGCGTGGCGTGGCGTGGCGTGGCGTGGCGTGGCGTGGGCGTGGCGTGGCGTGGCGTGGCGTGGCGTGGCGTGGGGTGGGGTGGGGTGGGGTGTATGGGCCAGCTGTCAGACGGAATGGGGCGGGGTGGTGAGAAGATCCCGCAAAGCATGGGGCGGGGTCCAGCGTGGGAGTCAAGCGCAGAGAATCAAATCGAGGGTGGAGGGCACAGGGCGAGCGCACGCCGCGAGGTGCTTCAGGCAGCGTGCCCGGGCCGGGTGTGTCTTGCCCGCCCGCCGCCCGCCCGTCCGCTCCCTTGAGTGTTTGCGGCTAGAGCCTGGTCACTGCTGAGCCCACACGTCCGTGGGCCTCATCACAGGTGCCACCACCAGCGGCGGCCAGGGCAGGGGGCGCCTGTCACATCATGTGATATGTGATACGCCAGCCGCAGCGCTGCGGCGACGGTGTGGGCCGCAAGCGCCGCAGCGTTCACGACGGGCTGGCGGAGTTGCGGGGTCGGTGCCGCAGGGGAGGTCGGAGGAGGGGGCCGGCACTGCCTGTTGTTGACCGGCAGTAGAGACCGCCCTGAAGGGCATCGGCCCTGTGTCGTTGTTGTCCGCTTTGGAGGGCTACCATGTGGAGCGAGGCAAGGGCGGCCGTCTGGAGCGGGAGGGAAAGCGGGCACGCTCTGACACCAGTTCATTGAGACTTGCGCCGGTTGCGCTGTTGAAAGCGTTTTACATGTTCGACACAACAGAGCGCCCTGTACGCCTGTAGTCATATACGCAAGACAGGGAAAACGCTGTCCAGATTTGAATTACAGCCCTGGGGCCTCACTCTGGTTGGTTGGGCATTTGTGGGTTGGTCAGCCCGGGCCGCTCTGCTGCCCATCAAGGCGCGATAGCACCCAACCGTGCAACCGAACCTATGAGCGGCGGCGGTTGCGTTGCAGTATTTGGGGCGTAGAGGAAATGAACGCTGTTTGTGCACAGCCGAGCATCCAAAGACAGCGATATGGCGCGGGGAGGGTGGGGCTGGTGGCAGCTGGTATACGGTGGCATACGGTGTGCACTCAAGGTCGAATCAGTGGAGGGGGACGCGCAGGACGTGTTGAGATTTTGGACTAGCTTCTGAGATACACGCAGTTGTCGCTTGTAGGCCATTGATGTCATACTGTGCCGTCAGTGTGGAGTTGTGAATACGGTAGATAGAATAGGTATAGGATAGGCGGGGAGCGGAAGATTGGCAACACGGGTCCACACTGATGAGGATTCACTGGCTGTCGCTGATTACTCGGGTCTTGGACGGGGAATGCAGCATGGAATCGCCGGCTAGCATGGCGGTGCCGCTGCCAGAGGGCTGCCAGCAGGGTCGATCTTCGGGTGGGTGCAACGACCGATGTGAGGCCTTCAGGCTTACCATCGGCAAGGCATCGGGCCGCGCACGTATGGCGTGTACGTGTCCGGCATAGTGCGCCAAGGTGGCGCGGTTTCATTTCCGGAGTGTGGTGTTCAGGAGGCTGCGGTTGTCACCGATGACCCGCGGGGTCCACTGTAACATCACTTGTCTTTAGTGTGACTTTTGCCGTGCCACCCTTTAATGGACATCGCGAGAGAAAGCCATGGCAGTGTAACCAGTGTTGCCGCACAAGGTTTCCGTTGCCGTGCAGGTGCCCGCCGGCAGCAGTGTGATGACTGCGCTTGTGGGTGTGACATCGAAACGCCCGGCTGTCCTAAGCAAGCGCACTTCGGACGTAATGGCCATTGTCAGGCACCGTTGGTGCTTTGTCCCGTTGCGGTTCCCGAGCAGGTTGGTTGGTTATGATGTACTGGTGGTTGTACGGCAGGAGATCGTACGGTCGTTTGGGCTGCTAATTTATGTGACAACGCGAGCGAAGCTCGAGGTTGTTCTCTTTCTCTCCAAGACCGAAGCGTGAGCTCATTGCCTTGCTTCTGAGCGATAGAGACAGCCACGGGTCATGTAACGTGACAGGATAAGAGGAGGGACCAGTCGCCGTCCCTGAACGGCGCGGCGATGCCTGGCATTCAGCACAGCTACTGTCAGCAATGGCGGTGTGTCTCGCTTGCGCGGGCAGGACCAGTTGCAGGTAGGGAATCCAGTGGTAGGCTTTCGCGAGCCTATGCTCCGTGACTCCTCAGCTAGGGCAGCGGACAAACAGGGCTGAGCGAGCAACCCATGGACAGCTCTCGTGATATTTATGTTCCGAGCCCGCACAGCCCCCACAGTCTGCACGACAGTTACAACTATCGCCGACCGGATCCGAGTGCATGTCCATGCACCGCCTGCGGCCGACGTGCCCCTGCAGCATGGCTGCTGGTGCACGCCGTCGAAGTTACGGTCGTGTCAGTCCTGGCTTTCATGTGCAACTTACTCCATCGTGACAACCCAGCTGCCCCCGCTGCTGACCAAAACACCTATCCATCCGGTGATCCGTGCAGCGTCTTCTACAACGGGGGCCGGGGAACGCCGGGGCACGGCCCTAACAAAACCGTATGTATTCCACCAAAGGAACGCATAGCACGCAATGCTCGAAGCGCCTCGCGCCTCTTATAAGACATGGAGCCGGGCAGCCGGCACATGCCCGAAGATGCCGCGCCCGCAGCCGCTCCGGACTCCACGACATCCGAAAATCTCATTCACGATTAGGAACTGCCGCGCGGCGTTAGGAACCCCTCCACCCTCATGCTCAAGCACGGAAACATCTGCGCCACTGCGTCACCCACAGAACAGCCCTTGACGTCTCCCTACTGGACGAAGGCACTCCACGGGATGTGATGATCCCTTAACACTGTTCCCTCTCGTTTCACCCAGCTACAGGATTTGCTCCTCTAAGGAATTTCTTGAAAATGAAGACCGGCAAACTGCGCCGTCATGCAATACCTGGAAAACGAATATCAATACCACACACACAAAAACACACACAAACACAACCTGCACCGACATAACATCTAACACAAGGAATGGCAAGGGTGCACGTCACCAGCGCCTGGCCGACACACGGATACACCGCACAAGTGCGCACTCCCCCAGATGCACGCGAGCGGCGCTCGTCGCAACCCGTCTGTCGCCATACCTTGAATCTCAACAATATGGTACAGAAAACATAACGACGCTTGCCATGAATGTGTAACAAGCAGCGTTCAAACCCCGTCGCCATCGCCCGAAACCACTCCACGTGCCATGTGGGACGTCCTGCGTCATCTACGTCCAAACAGTAATACGCGGCATACTTTACCAGACAAAAAATAAACGAAGCGCATAATGTTGTTCTCCGTCCGGCCAACCACATCCCTTCAAACCCGCGCGCGACGTGTCTGGGCACCCACAATCTCACGGATCACGAAATACAGCGCAGCCCAGCGCCAATCAGCCCCGTGCCCATCCGAAATACTCCCGTCGCTCATTGTACCAGCCAGGCATCGCGCAGCTGCGTGTAGAGGGGCTGTCCCAGGCACACGCGCGTCAGGGAGAAGTGCGTACAGCTGCACAGCCCCGCGCCATCGACCGAGTCGCTGCGCGTCGTCTTCAGCACCCAGCAGCCGTCCGACACGCTGCTCTGGTTGCCCTGCACCACCAGGCCATAGTACTGGGTCGCGCCGCTGTCCACACCGATTGCGGTGTGGTTGGGCCCTGAGGCCTCAGGGCCGCCATCAGCACACCCGCCCCTGCCCCGCGTTCACTCAGCAGCGCCTCCGCCCGAGGCACGGGTGCGGTCACCTCACCCGGCTCACAGCACGTCCCCACCTGACCTTCAACCACCTCGCTAGCAGCCGCGGGCGGACAACCCGCGACAGGGGAGCAGGCAGCGGCCGCGGCGGTTGCGCAGGAGGCGCAGGTAGCATCCATCGCCGGCGTTTCCGTCGTCGTGCAGGCGTCCGGTGCGGGCTGGGACGCCGCCTGGGCCTGCGTTCCTGTTGCAGCGTAGACGCAGTGATGCTCGGGGAGGCGATGGGTCTCACGAGCACGAGTCCGTTGGCGCCGCTGTTGCGCACGTGGGTCGCGAATTCGGTCCATCTCTGCGGGGCCCAACCCAACGCGGCAACCAGCACAACTCGCATCCGTTGGTTTCAAGGGACCCCGACCCACTGCAACCAGTCAGGCAACTACCAATCAGGCAAACCTGACCCGTCACATGTTCGGCTGTGCGCGTGTAAGCATGACCGCATGTGGCAGTATGTGGCCACAGCCTCATGACGACGCCCGCTGCACCTTGGAGGCCTCCCCCTTGCATCCGCCTAGGTCCCAGTAGGCCCGGCGGCTATCTGCGCACAGCGCTGCGCACCTGCGGGTTGTCGGCCACGGCTGGCAAAACAGGGACCGTCTCGAAGTGGTGCTGCAAGTTGCCGTTGACGTCACGACTGCTGAAGACCAGGTGCAGCGTTGGCGCCCGCCCGCGTTGCCCGGCTGTCGTGACGATGTTCCGCACGCAGGGCGTCAGCCATGTGTGGCTCCCCACCGCGTTGCCACTGCTGCTGGTGTTGTTGCTTGACCGAACACCACCAGCCCCTGACGGGGTCCTCGTCTCCATCAGCGGGAAGGATATTTGCCCGATCGCAGGCCTGCGTCAAGCCAGCCACACCCGGGTAAGCGTGCCCAACCCAGTTGAAACCAGCTTCTCGATACGGTGTCGGTAACTGACCTGCCCACGTCGGGACGCGGCGACTGCCTCGCTGCGAGGTCTCTTCTACACAGGTATCCAAGATGAACACATGGGCGGCATGTAACAGCAGACGGTGCAGCCTGGAACGGACCACTCGCTCGATGCCCTGGCCTGTGCACGGCCATGCCGGCTGTCCCGGCACTTGGTCTCGGCGCAGTGGTTTGTGCCATTCAGCTTTACGTTTTCTACTGCACGGGCCTACCTAGGACTTTACCTAATGCACGTCACAGGGTGAGTGTAAGTTCTGGTAATCAGAGCAGGTCACTCAAGAGTCCTCCAAAAAAGTTCCAAAGCTTTGTCTGCAATAGTTTAGGACTCAATGAATAAATTAAAGTCATACAAGTTGTTGGGCTTGTGGTCTTGCCGTGGAACCCTCGCGCCAGGCACGCGCCTTCGTACGCCATTCGTCCCATGGCGCAATCATGGTCTCATTTACAAATTGTCGTGCACAAGGTTCACTTTACGTCCTTCGTCTAAGAACCTGCCTTCTCAGCCTACGCTTCTCCGGCAGGAGACAACCTACAAGCACCCAAACCCCAATCTTGCGTTTTCTCCAATCCAAAAATCTCATAGAAGGTTGTCCCATTCTTCAGAAAATCCTAAAGGTTGTCCGGGAAACGTAAGATAGCCAGGCTAGTGGTGCTGCGTGGTACTGAACGTGGTACTGCTCGAACTGGCTCGAACTTGGAGAGCTTGGAGAGCTGCTTGAACTTGGAGCGCTGCTTGAATCTGGGTCCACTGGGAGCCCGTTTGCATCAGTTCATACAGTATACTATAGATAACTGTTTGCAACACAGAGCCCGGCGGATATCGCGCCCCAGCTTTTGCCAGCTTTGGCAAGTGGACACACCCTTCCGCGCCCTGTGGTCGCCGCGGCCTGTGCCTTTGCCTGGCGAGTACAGCGCAGCACCATCGACGTCGCTCTCGCTGCTAGCCAGCCGCGGACTCCACCAGCTGCAGCAGCCGACTCGCCGAAGATGGCTGCTTGCTTAACGCGGTCCGCTGTCTGCCTAGCGCCTTCACTGCCAAGGCACGAGTTGGGGCAGCGCCGGCCGGGTGTGAGCATTTGCTGCAGCCTTGGCTTCCTAAACAAGAAACCCGAGCCATCGAAGCCGTCATCGGGCACCCAAGCCAGCGCCTCGGAGCCCGATGACGACGGCTTCGATGGCTCGGGTTTCTTGTTTAGGAAGCCAAGGCTGCAGCAAATGCTCACACGCGGCCGGCCGGCGCTGCCCCAACTCATGACTTGGCAGTGAAGGCGCTAGGCAGACAGCGGTCCGCGTAAAGCAAGCAGCCATCTTCGGCGAGTCGGCTGCTGCAGCTGGTGGAGTGCGCGGCTGGCTAGCAGCGAGAGCGGCGTCAATGGTGCTGCACTGTACTCGCCAGGCAAAGGCACAGGCCGCGGCGACCACAGGGCGCGGAAGGGTGTGTCCACTTGCCAAAGCTGGCAAAAGCTGGGGCATGATATCCGCCGGGCTCTGTGTTGCAAACAGTTATCTATAGTATACTGTATGAACTGATGCAAACGGGCTCCCAGTGGACCCAGATTCAAGCAGCGCTCCAAGTTCAAGCAGCGCTCCAAGTTTAAGCAGCTCTCCAAGTTCGAGCCAGTTCGAGCAGTACCATGTTCAGTACCACGCAGCACCACCAGCCTGGCTATCTTACGTTTCCCGGACAACCTTTTAGGATTTTCTGAAGAATGGGACAACCTTCTATGAGATTTTTGGATTGGAGAAAACGCAAGATTGGGGTTTGGGTGCCTGTAGGTTGTCTCCTGCCGGAGAAGCGTAGGCTTTTCAGTATGAGAAGGCAGGTTCTTAGACGAAGGACGTAAAGTGAACCCTGTGCACGACAATTTGTAAATAGTAATGAGACCATGATTGCGCCATGGGATGAATGGCGTACCAAGGCGCGTGCCTGGCGCGAGGGTTCCAGGGTTCCACGGCAAGACCACAAGCCAGCTCCCACAAGCCCAACAACTTGTATGACTTTAATTTATTCATTGAGTCCTAAACTATTGAATTTATTCATTGAGTCCTAAACTATTACAGACAAAGCTTTGGAACTTTTTTGGGCGGGGCCCAGCGCGAAGCGCGTTCGGGGGGCCCGCCCCCTAGGATTGCCCCTGTCAGTGTGTCCGTGTGTCCGTAGGTAACGGCAAAACGTTCATTATCCGCTAAACTAATTCGCAATGTTTGTCATATTAATTGTCCTCTATTGCAAGGTAACTTTGGTTTGGCTGAAAAAAAATCTTTGCGCACAAACGGTCAAAATAAAACTCCGCGGTCTCCATGGACCCGAGTCAACATCCACCCAACGCCTCTCGCGCTCATGTTTGTTGCAACAGGTGTCGCGTGATGAATACTTGGATTAGGAATGGGCGGCGCGTGCTAAATTGAACTTCGATAGTGTTCTGAAGTTTTGAACATCAAGATACCACCAACATCAAGATTTGCCTTTCTGTCTTGCCAGATGAATACAAATCAACAATATGTATTGAATCAAAGTTTCAAGATGCAAAGGGATAGCGTACCGAGTGCCAACGAGTTCTCCAGTTCCGATGGCTTAAGTCCGGGTCTCACCGCGGCTTTTTCGCACCCTGTTTTTGCCTTATATTTGCTATGTAACTATTGATAGCAAACTTTAGAGGTTCACGTCTGCTGCGGGCGTGCAACTGAAGGGTTGCATGCCTGCCGACGGACCAAACAACTACAGTTTCACGGCAAAACAAGGATGCTTCAAGCTTGCTTTGAGATCATCTGCTTGACAGACGGATGTGGTAGTGCAGAGGTAAACTATCAAGATCTTGATAAGATTTCTCAAAGCTTTAAATGTTCAGATAAAGATAAAATTATTGCTATCTCATCAGGGGTTTATGGAATTGATGCTCTTAGAAGTATAGAGAAATTTAACGGGTGTAAACTTTTAAAAGTTCATGTTTCTCATCAAATTTTAAATGATTATGAGAAGCTTTACTTACTAAAACCAATCCAGAAGGGGTCGATATAATTGCTTTACCTAAACATGCAGTAACAGAAAATTTACGGAAAAAAGTTCAGCATTCTGGAACAAAATTGGATTATCCATAGATTTTTTGACTTCGTACAGATCATCTAGTACTTGCCCTGACCAAAATAAATTTTTAGAAATTTGGCTTTTTCAATAGAGGAATTATATTCGGATAATAAGTCCGTCTTTGTTGCTTTATCAAAAGTTAGAAGTTTCTTTCTTATTCTATTAATGTTATAATTTTGGTGCCAATATTAAATTTATTACTACAAAGAGCGTTTGCTTGGGAAATGTATAAGGAGATTACCGGGGTATAGTAACTTCAATATCTGTGTAATCCATACACGACTAGTCAGCACAAAACTTAACGCTATAAAAGGATAGAGGATAGTTTGCGCAATATACTTTTTATAAATTAACATTAAAAAATTGCTTAATTTGTAGCAATTCCTAGAGTTAAAATAGCTAAAATTGATCGAATAGGGTTTTTGCTAAATGTAAAACATTTCAAAGAATGATTTATTTGAGATTTTTTAAAAATACTTTTTCTAGCCATAATATAAATTCTTAATAATTTTTAAATGGTAGTAACTCTTTTTTGAGGATGCAAGCCTGGAAGAATCCCTGCTAATCAAACTGCATTGATTGGTAATTACACTGATACAGTAACAGTAACTGTAACATTTTAAATAATTAAATTGTGAGAAGATAATATGAAAAAAAGTTTTTATACTAAGCTAAGTTTATTAATTCTTTGTATTTTACCAACTTTTGCTTATGGATCTTTTACTATTACCCCGGTAAAATTAAAGATCAATAAAGACGAGAAGATTGCTGCCTTAACACTTAAGAATGATAGTAATGAAGTGAAACATTTCCAATTAATTGTCTATAAAGTGGAAAATGTCCAAGGCAAAGAAGTTTTAAAGGAAACAAAAGATTTAACAGTTACTCCTGTGATGTTTAAGATAGCACCTGGCAAAAGCCAATTAGTTAGAATTGCTATTAAAAATAAAATGTTATAATTTGTTATTATCTTTTGAGGCGACTATCGTTACCATAGTGCCGATACGGTGACCGCCGTCGCCGGCTGCCGGCGGCGCTTACTGCAGGATGGTTTCGGGGCTGCCGACGTGTTTGGGCTTGGTGAATCTATGCACGCCGATCCCCCTTCAACATCAACGACACCCCAATGTCAACCTTTCACTCTCTCACACTGTTGCGCGGTAATAGAGTTTTCCTTCTAAAGCAAGCGGCCTGTACGGATTATAGGGGGCCCCGCCCTTTTCCGGCTTCGAGGAAGCCGACCCCTACTTGTTGGAGGACTCTTGAGTGACCTGCTCTGATTACCAGAACTTACACTCACCCTGTGACGTGCATTAGGTAAAGTCCTAGGTAGGCCCGTACAGTAGAAAACGTAAAGCTGAATGGCACAAACCACTGCACCGAGACCAAGTGCCAGGACAGCCGGCATGGCCGTGCACAGGCCAGGGCATCGAGCGAGTGGTCCGTTCCAGGCTGCACCGTCTGCTGTTACATGCCGCCCATGTGTTCATCTTGGATACCTGTGTAGAAGAGACCTCGCAGTGAGGCAGTCGCCGCGTCCCGACGTGGGCAGGTCAGTTATTACCGACACCGTATCGAGAAGCTGGTTTCAACTGGGTTAGGCACGCTTACCCGGGTGTGGCTGGCTTGACGCAGGCCTGCGATCGGGCAAATATCCTTCCCGCTGATGGAGACGAGGACCCCGTCAGGGGCTGGTGGTGTTCGGTCAAGCAACAACACCAGCAGCAGTGGCAACGCGGTGGGGAGCCACACATGGCTGACGCCCTGCGTGCGGAACATCGTCACGACAGCCGGGCAACGCGGGCGGGCGCCAACGCTGCACCTGGTCTTCAGCAGTCGTGAAGTCAACGGCAACTTGCAGCACCACTTCGAGACGGTCCCTGTTTTGCCGGCCGTGGCCGACAACCCGCAGGTGCGCAGCGCTGTGCGCAGATAGCCGCCGGGCCTACTGGGACCTAGGCGGATGAAAGGGGGGAGGCCTCCAAGGTGCAGCGGGCGTCGTCATGAGGCTGTGGCCACATACTGCCACATGCGGTCATGCTTACACGTGCACAGCCGAACATGTGACGGGTCAGGTTTGCCTGATTGGTAGTTGCCTGACTGGTTGCAGTGGGTCGGGGTCCCTTGAAACCAACGGATGCGAGTTGTGCTGGTTGCCGCGTTGGGTTGGGCCCAGTGTTGCTATCTTCCAAAACAGGGGAAATAGAATTCCGCAGATTTCCGGCCTGTCGCCAGTAGCAAAAAAACCTTCGGCAGGGCAGATTTTGGGGCGCTTCCTAGGTGCCAGGAAATAAAAACCTCCGAGTCAGGCCGGAAATATTTCTGCGTGTCTCGACAGCAGGGCCACTGCTACCACAGCTACGACAGGGATTTTCAGTCTTGGAGGCCTGAAGCGCGCTTTCCTTGCGTCGCGGATGCATATGGGAGGGTGGCCAGGACTTGGGGACACGGCACTAGAGAGTGTTTTGGCGGTAGACAGGTGCACGATGCAGGAATTGCCCCTGCGCCTGCAGATTTCCAGGCCCTTTTGGTAGGTAGTCTGGAAAATAGTTGGCAGGGCAGATTTCCGGCTCTCCACAGCGTCAAATAAATGAAATCTCGCAGGTTCCTTAGGGGTCCTTGAAATAGAAAATTCCGGGTTTTTTGCCCGTAAATATTCTTTTTATTTAAGATAGCAACACTGGCTTGGGCCCCGCAGAGATGGACCGAATTCGCGACCCACGTGCGCAACAGCGGCGCCAACCAGTGTTGCTATCTTAAATAAAAAGAATATTTACGGGCAAAAAAGCCGGAAATTTTCTATTTCCCGGACCCCCAAGAAACCTGCGAGATTTCATTTATTTGACGCTGTGGAGAGCCGGAAATTTGCCCTGCCAACTGTTTTCCAGACTACCAAAAAGGCCTGGAAATCTGCAGGCGCAGGGAAAAATCCTGCATCGTACACCTGTCTACCGCCAAAACACACTCGAATGCCGTGTCCCCAACTCCTGGTTACCCTCCCATATGCATCCGCGACGCAAAGAAAGCGCGCTTCAGGCCTCCATGGACTTAGAATCCCTGTCGTCGCTGTGGTAACAGTGGCCCTGCTGTCGAAACACGCAGAAATATTTCCGCCCTGCCTCGGAGGTTTTTATTTTTTGGCACCTAGGAAGCCCCCCAAAATCTGCCCTGCCAAAGGTTTTTTGGCTACTGGCGACAGGCCGGAAACCTGCGGAATTCTATTTCCCCGTTTTGGAAGATAGCAACACTGGCGCCAACGGACTCGTGCTCGTGAGACCCATCGCCTCCCCGCCCCGAGCATCACTGCGTCTACGCCGCAACAGGAACGCAGGCCCAGGCGGCGTCCCAGCCCGCACCGGGCGCCTGCACGACGACGGAAACGCCGGCGATGGATGCTACCTGCGCCTCCTGCGCAACCGCCGCGGCCGCTGCCTGCTCCCCTGTCGCGGGTTGTCCGCCCGCGGCTGCTAGCGAGGTGGTTGAAGGTCAGGTGGGGACGTGCTGTGAGCCGGGTGAGGTGACCGCGCCCGTGCCTCGGACCGAGGCGCTGCTGAGTGAACACGGGGCAGGGGCGGGTGCGCTGATGGCGGCCCTGAGGCCTCAGGGCCCAACCACACCGCAATCGGGTGTGGACAGCGGCGCGACCCAGTACTATGGCCTGGTGGTGCAGGGCAACCAGAGCAGCGCGTCGGACGGCTGCTGGGTGCTGAAGACGACGCGTAGCGACTCGGTCGATGGCGCGGGGCTGTGCAGCTGTACGCACTTCTCCCTGACGCGCGTGTGCCTGGGACAGCCCCTCTACACGCAGCTGCGCGATGCCTGGCTGGTACAATGAGCGACGGGAGTATTTCGGATGGGCGCGGGGCTGATTGGCGCTGGGCTGCGCTGTATTTCGTGATCCGTGAGATTGTGGGTGCCCAGACACGCCGCGCGCGGGTTTGAAGGGATGTGGTTGGCCGGACGGAGAACAACATTATGCGCTTCGTTTATTTTTTGTCTGGTAAAGTATGCCGCGTATTACTGTTTGGACGTAGATGACGCGGGACGTCCCACATGGCACGTGGAGTGGTTTCGGGCGATGGCGACGGGTTTGAACGCTGTTTGTTACACATTCATGGCAAGCGTCGTTATGTTTTCTGTACCATATTGTTGAGATTCAAGGTATGGCGACGGACGGGTTGCGACGAGTGCCGCTCGCGTGCATCTGGGGGGAGTGCGCACGTGTGCGGTGTATCCGTGTGTCGGCCAGGCGCTGGTGACGTGCACCCTTGCCATTCCTTGTGTTAGATGTTATGTCGGTGCAGGTTGTGTTTGTGTGTGTTTTTGTGTGTGTGGTATTGATATTCGTTTTCCAGGTATTGCATGACGGCGCGGTTTGCCGGTCTTCATTTTCAAGAAATTCCTTAGAGGAGCAAATCCTGTAGCTGGGTGAAACGAGAGGGAACAGTGTTAAGGGATCATCACATCCCGTGGAGTGCCTTCGTCCAGTAGGGAGACGTCAAGGGCTGTTCTGTGGGTGACGCAGTGGCGCAGATGTTTCCGTGCTTGAGCATGAGGGCCTGGAGGGCTTCCTAACGCCGCATGGCAGTTCCTAATCGTGAATGAGCTTTTCGGCTGTCGTGGAGTCCGGAGCGGCTGCGGGCGCGGCATCTTCGGGCATGTGCCGGCTGCCCGGCTCCATGTCTTATAAGAGGCGCGAGGCGCTTTGAGCATTGCGCGCTATGCGTTCCTGGGCCTTTGGTGGAATACATACGGTTTTGTTAGGGCCGTGCCCCGGCGTTCCCCGGCCCCCGTTGTAAAAGACGCTGCGCGGATCACCTGATAGGTGTTTTGGTCAGCAGCGGGGGCAGCTGGGTTGTCACGGTGGAGTAAGTTGCACATGAAAGCCAGGACTGACACGACCGTAACTTCGACGGCGTGCACCAGCAGCCATGCTGCAGGGGCACGTCGGCCGCAGGCGGTGCATGGACATGCACTCGGATCCGGTCGGCGATAGTTGTAACTGTCGTGCAGACTGTGGGGGCTGTGCGGGCTCGGAACATAAATATCTCGAGAGCTGTCCATGGCCATTACGTCCGAAGTGCGCTTGCTTAGGACAGCCGGGTGTTTCGATGTCACACCCACAAGCGCAGACATCACACTGCTGCCGGCGGGCACCTGCACGGCAACGGAAACCTTGTGCGGCAACACTGGTTACACTGCCTTGGCTTTCTCTCGCGATGTCCATTAAAGGGTGGCACGGCAAAAGTCACACTAAAGACAAGTGATGTTACAGTGGACCCCTCGGGTCGGTGACAACCGCAGCCTCCTGAACACCACACTCCGGAAACGAAACCGCGCCACCTTGGCGCACTATGCCGGACACGTACACGCCATACGTGCGCGGCCCGATGCCTTGCCGATGGTAAGCCTGAAGGCCTCACATCGGTCGTTGCACCCACCCGAAGATCGACCCTGCTGGCAGCCCTCTGGCAGCGGCACCGCCATGCTAGCCGGCGATTCCATGCTGCATTCCCCGTCCAAGACCCGAGTAATCAGCGACAGCCAGTGAATCCTCATCAGTGTGGACCCGTGTTGCCAATCTTCCGCTCCCCGCCTATCCTATACCTATTCTATCTACCGTATTCACAACTCCACACTGACGGCACAGTATGACATCAATGGCCTACAACCGACAACTGCGTGTATCTCAGAAGCTAGTCCAAAATCTCAACACGTCCTGCGCGTCCCCCTCCACTGATTCGACCTTGAGTGCACACCGTATGCCACCGTATACCAGCTGCCACCAGCCCCACCCCTCCCCGCGCCATATCGCTGTCTTTGGATGCTCGGCTGTGCACAAACAGCGTTCATTTCCTCTACGCCCCAAATACTGCAACGCAACCGCCGCCGCTCATAGGTTCGGTTGCACGGTTGGGTGCTATCGCGCCTTGATGGGCAGCAGAGCGGCCCGGGGCCGACCAACCCCACAAATGCCCAACCAACCAGAGTGAGGCCCCAGGGCTGTAATTCAAATCTGGACAGCATTTTCCCTGTCTTGCGTTTATGACTACAGGCGTACAGGGCGCTCTGTTGTGTCGAACATGTAAAACGCTTTCAACAGCGCAACCGGCGCAAGTCTCAATGAACTGGTGTCAGAGCGTGCCCGCTTTCCCTCCCGCTCCAGACGGCCGCCCTTGCCTCGCTCCACATGGTAGCCCTCCAAAGCGGACAACAACGACACAGGGCCGATGCCCTTCAGGGCGGTCTCTGCTGCCGGTCAACAACAGGCAGTGCCGGCCCCCTCCTCCGACCTCCCCTGCGGCACCGACCCCGCGACTCCGCCAGCCCGTCGTGAACGCTGCGGCGCTTGCGGCCCACACCGTCGCCGCAGCGCTGCGGCTGGCGTATCACATATCACATGATGTGACATACAGGCGCCCCCTGCCCTGGCCGCCGCTGGTGGTGGCACGGAGGCCAACGGACGTGTGGGCTCAGCAGTGACCAGGCTCTAGCCGCAAACACTCAAGGGAGCGGACGGGCGGGCGGGCGGGCAGGCAAGACACACCCGGCCCGGGCACGCTGCCTGAAGCACCTCGAGGCGTGCGCTCGCCCTGTGCCCTCCACCCTCGATTTGATTCTCTGCGCTTGACTCCCACGCTGGACCCCGGCCCCATGCTTTGCGGGATCTTCTCACCACCCCGCCCCATTCCGTCTGACAGCTGGCCCATACACCCCACCCCACGCCACGCCACGCCACGCCACGCCACGCCACGCCACGCCACGCCACGCCACGCCACGCCACGCCACGCCACGCCACGCCACGCCACGCCACGCCCCACGCCACGCCACGCCACGCCACGCCACGCCACGCCACGCCACGCCACGCCACGCCACGCCACGCCACGCCACGCCACGCCACGCCACCCACGCCACGCCACGCCACGCCACGCCACGCCACGCCACGCCACGCCACGCCACGCCACGCCACGCCACGCCACGCCACGCCACGCCCCCCCCCCCCCCCCCCCCCCCCCCCCCCCCCCCCCCCCCCCCCCCCCCCCCCCCCACGCCACGCCACGCCACGCCACGCCACGCCACGCCACGCCACGCCACGCCACGCCACGCCACGCCACGCCACGCCACGCCACGCCACGCCACGCCACGCCACGCCACGCCACGCCACGCCACGCCACGCCACGCCACGCCACGCCACGCCACGCCACGCCACGCCACGCCACGCCACGCCACGCCACGCCACGCCACGCCACGCCACGCCACGCCACGCCACGCCACGCCACGCCACGCCACGCCACGCCACGCCACGCCACGCCACGCCACGCCACGCCACGCCACGCCACGCCACGCCACGCCACGCCACGCCACGCCACGCCACGCCACGCCACGCCACGCCACGCGCCACGCCACGCCACGCCACGCCACGCCACGCCACGCCACGCCACGCCACGCCACGCCACGCCACGCCACGCCACGCCACGCCACGCCACGCCACGCCACGCCACGCCACGCCACGCCACGCCACGCCACGCCACGCCACGCCACGCCACGCCACGCCACGCCACGCCACGCCACGCCACGCCACGCCACGCCACGCCACGCCACGCCACGCCACGCCACCCCCCCCCCCCCCCCCCCCCCCCCCCCCCCCCCCCCCCCCCCCCCCCCCCCCCCCCCCCCCCCCCCCCCCCCCCCCCCCACGCCACGCCACCAGGGGCCCCACCTACCGGCGGCATCACGGGCTCAGGTCGGAACGCCTCCGGGGCCACCCGCACTGCGGGTTCCGCGGCCGCGTCGGGGGCGGTCCGGGGCACCGGCTGGAAGGTGACCGAGAGCCGGTCGCGCTGCATCGCCGCCTTCAGCTCCGAACAGACCTGCTGCTCCGCCTGCGGAGGGGAGGGCGGGAAGGGGAGACAGGAAGGAGGTTGGTAGGCATGTTGAAGCTGTGCTGTTGCCAGAGCACTGGTCCGCCTGCGTGGGGCGGGAAGGGTCGGGCGGTGGCCGGTGGCCGGTACATCCAGGGGCCGGCGGGTGATGCCCTAGGTACTCGATTCGGGTAGGGGTAGGGATCGGGGAGCCAAGGTAAGACATACAGGCAAATCGTACCGACCATGCGATGCCGTGAGTGGTCTGCCAAGGCCGCCCGCGCCAGTAGCGCCCCCTTCACCCGCAGCGCGTGCAGCAGTCTACGTCATCCTACACGCCGGGGCCGCACCCTACCCCACCACACCGCCATCCTACACCGCTACACGCCATCCATGGCGGCCCCATCATGGTCACGGCGGCTCCGACACTCGCCTCGATGACAGACAGCCAGGCCGGTGGGTCAGACCTGCGGTCGACCCCGCGCACCGCCCCGTCCAGCAGCCGCCGGCACTCCTGAAACGAACATAGCGACGAGGTCGAGGAGAAGAGATCGTCGGAGGAAATGGCGCATGGGTATCAAGGGCGGGAACGGGATTCACGATGATGCTTGACGTGATGGAGCATCAAACTGGCTGATAGTTCCAAGATAGCTACCTTTACACATGGAGGTCATGGTGGAGACAATGGGTGCAGAGCATGGCATGGCAGAGCCGGATTGTGTTGGGCACCGGCTGGAGCGACGAGATGCTTGATGTACGGCCCCGAAATTGCGCGGCAGCACCCGCAAGGGCCAACTTCACTGCCAAAAAGCAAAGGAGTCAGCGTCGCGAGGGGCATCGCAGCGCAAAAGGGATGGGGGGGTTAGGAAAGTGACGGGATCAAAGCTCATGGGTCTACGGCATTGTACAAAATCAATAGTAAACAAAGTGAATGCGTGTGCAAAGGCTGCGCTGCGCTGTGCTGAGCGGGCTGAGGTGGCTGAATCGCGGAGCTGAACGGCTTGGCTGAGGTGGCTGCTTCGCGGAGCTGAACGTATTGGCTGAGGTGGCTGCTTCGCGAAGCTGAACGGCTTGGCTGAGGTGGCTGTGGCGCGGAGCTGAAGCAAGGGCTGTGCTGCAAGATCAGGAGCCGGCGAATGATGATTACCCGGGCCCAACCCAGTTACCCGATCCCTCCCTGGGCCCGACCCAACAACGAGCTACCCGGCACATGATCCCGAGCCCAGCCCAATCGTCACCTACCGGATGCGGGATCTCGTTAAGGTGCACAGCATGGGCTTTGGTCTTGGGGATGCAGGCGGATGCGTCAGGCGGTGAGTGAACGTGTTGGCAAACCCGACGAAGCACTCCTTCCCATGAGCAATCGATCCTGCCAGCAGCGACACGAGGGCGGGGTCAGCGTGTATCGTGTGTGGAAAGCTGGCGTGGAAAGCTGGCGAAGCAAAACTTACCTACCAACTTACCAACACCTGGATGGGCTACCACCGCGCCTGCAAGCAATAAGAAGTAACCACCAAGCAAGGGAGTCAGCTCGTGCCATGAGCAAGGGACCGATTCGCAATCGATCACGAAGCGGCTGACTCATCACCTTGTAGGCGCGGACATACATACCACCGCACCTGGCCAATCGATCCGCAACAGCAGCCACCGCGCCTACAAGCAATAAGAATAACCATCAAGGGAGTCAGCTCGTGCCATGAGCAAGAGGCCGATTCGCAATCGATCACGAAGCGGCTGACTCATCACCTTGTAGGCGCGGACATACATACCACCGCACCTGGCCAATTGATCCGCAACAGCAGCCACCGCGCCTGCAAGCAATAAGAAGTAACCACCAAGGGAGTCAGCTCGTGCCATGAGCAAGGGGCCGATTCGCAATCGATCACAAAGCGGCTGACTCATCACCTTGTAGGCGCGGACATACATACCACCGCACCTGGCCAATCGATCCGCAACAGCAGCCACCGCGCCTGCAAGCAATAAGAATAACCATCAAGGGAGTCAGCTCGTGCCATGAGCAAGGGGCCGATTCGCAATCGATCACGAAGCGGCTGACTCATCACCTTGTAGGCGCGGACATACATACCACCGCACCTGGCCAATCGATCCGCAACAGCAGCCACCGTGCCTGCAAGCAATAAGAAGTAACCACCAAGGGAGTCAGCTCGTGCCATGAGCAAGGGGCCGATTCGCAATCGATCACGAAGCGGCTGACTCATCACCTTGTAGGTGAGGACATACCACCGCACCTGGCCAATCGATCCGCAACAGCAGCCACCGCGCCTGCAAGCAATAAGAAGTAACCACCAAGGGAGTCAGCTTGTGCCATGAGCAAGGGGCCGATTCGCATTCGATCATGAAGCGGCTGACTCATCACCTTGTAGGCGCGGACATACATACCACCGCACCTGGCCAATCGATCCGCAACAGCAGCCACCGCGCCTGCAAGCAATAAGAAGTAACCACCAAGGGAGTCAGCTCGTGCCATGAGCAAGGGGCCGATTCGCAATCGATCACGAAGCGGCTGACTCATCACCTTGTAGGTGAGGACATACCACCGCACCTGGCCAATCGATCCGCAACAGCAGCCACCGCGCCTGCAAGCAATAAGAAGTAACCACCAAGGGAGTCAGCTCGTGCCATGAGCAAGGGGCCGATTCGCAATCGATCACGAAGCGGCTGACTCATCACCTTGTAGGCGCGGACATACATACCACCGCACCTGGCCAATCGATCGGCAACAGCAGCCACCGCGCCTGCAAGCAATAAGAAGTAACCACCAAGGGAGTCAGCTCGTGCCATAACGCGTGGGCAGATCCGTATTATCGCACAGCCACAACACCGACCAGGCCTATCACCTATCACCATGAGCGGTCCTGCACGTAAATAGGCTCCATCTCGCGAGGGGCATCGCAGCGCAAAAGGGATGGGGGGGTAGAAAAGTGACTGGATCAAAGCTCATGGGTCTACGGCATTGTACAAAATCAATAGTAAACAAAGTGAATGCGTGTGCAAAGGCTGCGCTGCGCTGTGCTGAGCGGGCTGAGGTGGCTGAATCGCGGAGCTGAACGGCTCCACTGAGGTGGCTGCTGCGCGGAGCTGAACGGATTGGCTGAGGTGGCTGCTTCGCGAAGCTGAACGGCTTGGCTGAGGTGGCTCCGGCGCGGAGCTGAACGGCTTGGCTGAGGTGGCTGTGGCGCGGACCCAACCCAGTTACCCAATCCCTCCCTGGGCCCGACCCAACAACGAGCTACCCGGCACATGATCCCGAGCCCAGCCCAATCGTCACCTACCGGATGCGGGATCTCGTTAAGGTGCACAGCATGGGCTTTGGTCTTGGGGATGCAGGCGGATGCGTCAGGCGGTGAGTGAACGTGTTGGCAAACCCGACGAAGCACTCCTTCCCATGAGCGATCGATCCTGCCAGCAGCGACGCGAGGGCGGGGTCAGCGTGTATCGTGTGTGGAAAGCTGGCGTGGAAAGCTGGCGAAGCAAAACTTACCTACCAACTTACCAACACCTGGATGGGCTACCACCGCGCCTGCAAGCAATAAGAAGTAACCACCAAGGGAGTCAGCTCGTGCCATGAGCAACGAAGGGGCCTATTAGCAATCGATCATGAAGCGGCTGACTCATCACCTTGTAGGCGCGGACATACATACCACCGCACCTGGCCAATCGATCCGCAACAGCAGCCACCGCGCCTGCAAGTAATAAGAAGTAACCACCAAGGGAGTCAGCTCGTGCCATGAGCAAGGGGCCGATTCGCAATCGATCACGAAGCGGCTGACTCATCACCTTGTAGGCGCGGACATACATACCACCGCACCTGGCCAATCGATCCGCAACAGCAGCCACCGCGCCTGCAAGCAATAAGAAGTAACCACCAAGGGAGTCAGCTCGTGCCATGAGCAAGGGGCCGATTCGCAATCGATCACGAAGCGGCTGACTCATCACCTTGTAGGCGCGGACATACATACCACCGCACCTGGCCAATCGATCCGCAACAGCAGCCACCGCGCCTGCAAGCAATAAGAAGTAACCATCAAGGGAGTCAGCTCGTGCCATGAGCAAGGGGCCGATTCGCAATCGATCACGAAGCGGCTGACTCATCACCTTGTAGGCGCGGACATACATACCACCGCACCTGGCCAATCGATCCGCAACAGCAGCCACCGTGCCTGCAAGCAATAAGAAGTAACCACCAAGGGAGTCAGCTCGTGCCATGAGCAAGGGGCCGATTCGCAATCGATCACGAAGCGGCTGACTCATCACCTTGTAGGCGCGGACATACATACCACCGCACCTGGCCAATCGATCCGCAACAGCAGCCACCGCGCCTGCAAGCAATAAGAAGTAACCACCAAGGGAGTCAGCTCGTGCCATGAGCAAGGGGCCGATTCGCAATCGATCACGAAGCGGCTGACTCATCACCTTGTAGGCGCGGACATACATACCACCGCACCTGGCCAATCGATCCGCAACAGCAGCCACCGCGCCTGCAAGCAATAAGAAGTAACCACCAAGGGAGTCAGCTCGTGCCATGAGCAAGGGGCCGATTCGCAATCGATCACGAAGCGGCTGACTCATCACCTTGTAGGCGCGGACATACATACCACCGCACCTGGCCAATCGATCCGCAACAGCAGCCACCGCGCCTGCAAGCAATAAGAAGTAACCACCAAGGGAGTCAGCTCGTGCCATAACGCGTGGGCAGATCCGTATTATCGCACAGCCACAACACCGACCAGGCCTATCACCTATCACCATGAGCGGTCCTGCACGTAAATAGGCTCCATCTCGCGAGGGGCATCGCAGCGCAAAAGGGATGGGGGGGTAGAAAAGTGACTGGATCAAAGCTCATGGGTCTACGGCATTGTACAAAATCAATAGTAAACAAAGTGAATGCGTGTGCAAAGGCTGCGCTGCGCTGTGCTGAGCGGGCTGAGGTGGCTGAATCGCGGAGCTGAACGGCTCCACTGAGGTGGCTGCTGCGCGGAGCTGAACGGATTGGCTGAGGTGGCTGCTTCGCGAAGCTGAACGGCTTGGCTGAGGTGGCTCCGGCGCGGAGCTGAACGGCTTGGCTGAGGTGGCTGTGGCGCGGACCCAACCCAGTTACCCAATCCCTCCCTGGGCCCGACCCAACAACGAGCTACCCGGCACATGATCCCGAGCCCAGCCCAATCGTCACCTACCGGATGCGGGATCTCGTTAAGGTGCACAGCATGGGCTTTGGTCTTGGGGATGCAGGCGGATGCGTCAGGCGGTGAGTGAACGTGTTGGCAAACCCGACGAAGCACTCCTTCCCATGAGCGATCGATCCTGCCAGCAGCGACGCGAGGGCGGGGTCAGCGTGTATCGTGTGTGGAAAGCTGGCGTGGAAAGCTGGCGAAGCAAAACTTACCTACCAACTTACCAACACCTGGATGGGCTACCACCGCGCCTGCAAGCAATAAGAAGTAACCACCAAGGGAGTCAGCTCGTGCCATGAGCAACGAAGGGGCCTATTAGCAATCGATCATGAAGCGGCTGACTCATCACCTTGTAGGCGCGGACATACATACCACCGCACCTGGCCAATCGATCCGCAACAGCAGCCACCGCGCCTGCAAGCAATAAGAAGTAACCACCAAGGGAGTCAGCTCGTGCCATGAGCAAGGGGCCGATTCGCAATCGATCACGAAGCGGCTGACTCATCACCTTGTAGGCGCGGACATACATACCACCGCACCTGGCCAATCGATCCGCAACAGCAGCCACCGCGCCTGCAAGCAATAAGAAGTAACCACCAAGGGAGTCAGCTCGTGCCATGAGCAAGGGGCCGATTCGCAATCGATCACGAAGCGGCTGACTCATCACCTTGTAGGCGCGGACATACATACCACCGCACCTGGCCAATCGATCCGCAACAGCAGCCACCGCGCCTGCAAGCAATAAGAAGTAACCACCAAGGGAGTCAGCTCGTGCCATGAGCAAGGGGCCGATTCGCAATCGATCACGAAGCGGCTGACTCATCACCTTGTAGGCGCGGACATACATACCACCGCACCTGGCAAATCGATCCACAACAGCAGCCACCGCGCCTGCAAGCAATAAGAAGTAACCACCAAGGGAGTCAGCTCGTGCCATAACGCGTGGGCAGATCCGTATTATCGCACAGCCACAACACCGACCAGGCCTATCACCTATCACCATGAGCGGTCCTGCACATAAATAGGCTCCATCTCGCGAGCGGCATCGCAGCGCAAAAGGGATGGGGGGGTAGAAAAGTGACTGGATCAAAGCTCATGGGTCTACGGCATTGTACAAAATCAATAGTAAACAAAGTGAATGCGTGTGCAAAGGCTGCGCTGCGCTGTGCTGAGCGGGCTGAGGTGGCTGAATCGCGGAGCTGAACGGCTCCACTGAGGTGGCTGCTGCGCGGAGCTGAACGGATTGGCTGAGGTGGCTGCTTCGCGAAGCTGAACGGCTTGGCTGAGGTGGCTCCGGCGCGGAGCTGAACGGCTTGGCTGAGGTGGCTGTGGCGCGGACCCAACCCAGTTACCCGATCCCTCCCTGGGCCCGACCCAACAACGAGCTACCCGGCACATGATCCCGAGCCCAGCCCAATCGTCACCTACCGGATGCGGGATCTCGTTAAGGTGCACAGCATGGGCTTTGGTCTTGGGGATGCAGGCGGATGCGTCAGGCGGTGAGTGAACGTGTTGGCAAACCCGACGAAGCACTCCTTCCCATGAGCGATCGATCCTGCCAGCAGCGACGCGAGGGCGGGGTCAGCGTGTATCGTGTGTGGAAAGCTGGCGTGGAAAGCTGGCGAAGCAAAACTTACCTACCAACTTACCAACACCTGGATGGGCTACCACCGCGCCTGCAAGCAATAAGAAGTAACCACCAAGGGAGTCAGCTCGTGCCATGAGCAACGAAGGGGCCTATTAGCAATCGATCATGAGGCGGCTGACTCATCACCTTGTAGGCGCGGACATACATACCACCGCACCTGGCCAATCGATCCGCAACAGCAGCCACCGCGCCTGCAAGTAATAAGAATAACCACCAAGGGAGTCAGCTCGTGCCATGAGCAAGGGGCCGATTCGCAATCGATCACGAAGCGGCTGACTCATCACCTTGTAGGCGCGGACATACATACCACCGCACCTGGCCAATCGATCCGCAACAGCAGCCACCGCGCCTGCAAGCAATAAGAAGTAACCACCAAGGGAGTCAGCTCGTGCCATGAGCAAGGGGCCGATTCGCAATCGATCACGAAGCGGCTGACTCATCACCTTGTAGGCGCGGACATACATACCACCGCACCTGGCCAATCGATCCGCAACAGCAGCCACCGCGCCTGCAAGCAATAAGAAGTAACCACCAAGGGAGTCAGCTCGTGCCATGAGCAAGGGCCGATTCGCAATCGATCACGAAGCGGCTGACTCATCACCTTGTAGGCGCGGATATACCACCGCACCTGGCCAATCGATCCGCAACAGCAGCCACCGCGCCTGCAAGCAATAAGAAGTAACCACCAAGGGAGTCAGCTCGTGCCATAACGCGTGGGCAGATCCGTATTATCGCACAGCCACAACACCGACCAGGCCTATCACCTATCACCATGAGCGGTCCTGCACGTAAATAGGCTCCATCTCGCGAGGGGCATCGCAGCGCAAAAGGGATGGGGGGGTAGAAAAGTGACTGGATCAAAGCTCATGGGTCTACGGCATTGTACAAAATCAATAGTAAACAAAGTGAATGCGTGTGCAAAGGCTGCGCTGCGCTGTGCTGAGCGGGCTGAGGTGGCTGAATCGCGGAGCTGAACGGCTCCACTGAGGTGGCTGCTGCGCGGAGCTGAACGGATTGGCTGAGGTGGCTGCTTCGCGAAGCTGAACGGCTTGGCTGAGGTGGCTCCGGCGCGGAGCTGAACGGCTTGGCTGAGGTGGCTGTGGCGCGGACCCAACCCAGTTACCCGATCCCTCCCTGGGCCCGACCCAACAACGAGCTACCCGGCACATGATCCCGAGCCCAGCCCAATCGTCACCTACCGGATGCGGGATCTCGTTAAGGTGCACAGCATGGGCTTTGGTCTTGGGGATGCAGGCGGATGCGTCAGGCGGTGAGTGAACGTGTTGGCAAACCCGACGAAGCACTCCTTCCCATGAGCGATCGATCCTGCCAGCAGCGACGCGAGGGCGGGGTCAGCGTGTATCGTGTGTGGAAAGCTGGCGTGGAAAGCTGGCGAAGCAAAACTTACCTACCAACTTACCAACACCTGGATGGGCTACCACCGCGCCTGCAAGCAATAAGAAGTAACCACCAAGGGAGTCAGCTCGTGCCATGAGCAACGAAGGGGCCTATTAGCAATCGATCATGAAGCGGCTGACTCATCACCTTGTAGGCGCGGACATACATACCACCGCACCTGGCCAATCGATCCGCAACAGCAGCCACCGCGCCTGCAAGTAATAAGAAGTAACCACCAAGGGAGTCAGCTCGTGCCATGAGCAAGGGGCCGATTCGCAATCGATCACGAAGCGGCTGACTCATCACCTTGTAGGCGCGGACATACATACCACCGCACCTGGCCAATCGATCCGCAACAGCAGCCACCGCGCCTGCAAGCAATAAGAAGTAACCACCAAGGGAGTCAGCTCGTGCCATGAGCAAGGGGCCGATTCGCAATCGATCACGAAGCGGCTGACTCATCACCTTGTAGGCGCGGATATACCACCGCACCTGGCCAATCGATCCGCAACAGCAGCCACCGCGCCTGCAAGCAATAAGAAGTAACCACCAAGGGAGTCAGCTCGTGCCATAACGCGTGGGCAGATCCGTATTATCGCACAGCCACAACACCGACCAGGCCTATCACCTATCACCATGAGCGGTCCTGCACGTAAATAGGCTCCATCTCGCGAGGGGCATCGCAGCACAAAAGGGATGGGGGGGTAGAAAAGTGACTGGATCAAAGCTCATGGGTCTACGGCATTGTACAAAATCAATAGTAAACAAAGTGAATGCGTGTGCAAAGGCTGCGCTGCGCTGTGCTGAGCGGGCTGAGGTGGCTGAATCGCGGAGCTGAACGGCTCCACTGAGGTGGCTGCTGCGCGGAGCTGAACGGATTGGCTGAGGTGGCTGCTTCGCGAAGCTGAACGGCTTGGCTGAGGTGGCTCCGGCGCGGAGCTGAACGGCTTGGCTGAGGTGGCTGTGGCGCGGACCCAACCCAGTTACCCGATCCCTCCCTGGGCCCGACCCAACAACGAGCTACCCGGCACATGATCCCGAGCCCAGCCCAATCGTCACCTACCGGATGCGGGATCTCGTTAAGGTGCACAGCATGGGCTTTGGTCTTGGGGATGCAGGCGGATGCGTCAGGCGGTGAGTGAACGTGTTGGCAAACCCGACGAAGCACTCCTTCCCATGAGCGATCGATCCTGCCAGCAGCGACGCGAGGGCGGGGTCAGCGTGTATCGTGTGTGGAAAGCTGGCGTGGAAAGCTGGCGAAGCAAAACTTACCTACCAACTTACCAACACCTGGATGGGCTACCACCGCGCCTGCAAGCAATAAGAAGTAACCACCAAGGGAGTCAGCTCGTGCCATGAGCAACGAAGGGGCCTATTAGCAATCGATCATGAAGCGGCTGACTCATCACCTTGTAGGCGCGGACATACATACCACCGCACCTGGCCAATCGATCCGCAACAGCAGCCACCGCGCCTGCAAGTAATAAGAAGTAACCACCAAGGGAGTCAGCTCGTGCCATGAGCAAGGGGCCGATTCGCAATCGATCACGAAGCGGCTGACTCATCACCTTGTAGGCGCGGACATACATACCACCGCACCTGGCCAATCGATCCGCAACAGCAGCCACCGCGCCTGCAAGCAATAAGAAGTAACCACCAAGGGAGTCAGCTCGTGCCATGAGCAAGGGGCCGATTCGCAATCGATCACGAAGCGGCTGACTCATCACCTTGTAGGCGCGGACATACATACCACCGCACCTGGCCAATCGATCCGCAACAGCAGCCACCGCGCCTGCAAGCAATAAGAAGTAACCACCAAGGGAGTCAGCTCGTGCCATGAGCAAGGGGCCGATTCGCAATCGATCACGAAGCGGCTGACTCATCACCTTGTAGGCGCGGACATACATACCACCGCACCTGGCAAATCGATCCACAACAGCAGCCACCGCGCCTGCAAGCAATAAGAAGTAACCACCAAGGGAGTCAGCTCGTGCCATAACGCGTGGGCAGATCCGTATTATCGCACAGCCACAACACCGACCAGGCCTATCACCTATCACCATGAGCGGTCCTGCACGTAAATAGGCTCCATCTCGCGAGGGGCATCGCAGCGCAAAAGGGATGGGGGGGTAGAAAAGTGACTGGATCAAAGCTCATGGGTCTACGGCATTGTACAAAATCAATAGTAAACAAAGTGAATGCGTGTGCAAAGGCTGCGCTGCACTGTGCTGAGCGGGCTGAGGTGGCTGAATCGCGGAGCTGAACGGCTCCACTGAGGTGGCTGCTGCGCGGAGCTGAACGGATTGGCTGAGGTGGCTGCTTCGCGAAGCTGAACGGCTTGGCTGAGGTGGCTCCGGCGCGGAGCTGAACGGCTTGGCTGAGGTGGCTGTGGCACGGACCCAACCCAGTTACCCGATCCCTCCCTGGGCCCGACCCAACAACGAGCTACCCGGCACATGATCCCGAGCCCAGCCCAATCGTCACCTACCGGATGCGGGATCTCGTTAAGGTGCACAGCATGGGCTTTGGTCTTGGGGATGCAGGCGGATGCGTCAGGCGGTGAGTGAACGTGTTGGCAAACCCGACGAAGCACTCCTTCCCATGAGCGATCGATCCTGCCAGCAGCGACGCGAGGGCGGGGTCAGCGTGTATCGTGTGTGGAAAGCTGGCGTGGAAAGCTGGCGAAGCAAAACTTACCTACCAACTTACCAACACCTGGATGGGCTACCACCGCGCCTGCAAGCAATAAGAAGTAACCACCAAGGGAGTCAGCTCGTGCCATGAGCAACGAAGGGGCCTATTAGCAATCGATCATGAAGCGGCTGACTCATCACCTTGTAGGCGCGGACATACATACCACCGCACCTGGCCAATCGATCCGCAACAGCAGCCACCGCGCCTGCAAGTAATAAGAATAACCACCAAGGGAGTCAGCTCGTGCCATGAGCAAGGGGCCGATTCGCAATCGATCACGAAGCGGCTGACTCATCACCTTGTAGGCGCGGACATACATACCACCGCACCTGGCCAATCGATCCGCAACAGCAGCCACCGCGCCTGCAAGCAATAAGAAGTAACCACCAAGGGAGTCAGCTCGTGCCATGAGCAAGGGGCCGATTCGCAATCGATCACGAAGCGGCTGACTCATCACCTTGTAGGCGCGGACATACATACCACCGCACCTGGCCAATCGATCCGCAACAGCAGCCACCGCGCCTGCAAGCAATAAGAAGTAACCACCAAGGGAGTCAGCTCGTGCCATGAGCAAGGGGCCGATTCGCAATCGATCACGAAGCGGCTGACTCATCACCTTGTAGGCGCGGATATACCACCGCACCTGGCCAATCGATCCGCAACAGCAGCCACCGCGCCTGCAAGCAATAAGAAGTAACCACCAAGGGAGTCAGCTCGTGCCATAACGCGTGGGCAGATCCGTATTATCGCACAGCCACAACACCGACCAGGCCTATCACCTATCACCATGAGCGGTCCTGCACGTAAACGTCGGAGGAAATGGCGCATGGGTATCAAGGGCGGGAACGGGATTCACGATGATGCTTGACGTGATGGAGCATCAAACTGGCTGATAGTTTCCAAGATAGCTACCTTTACACATGGAGGTCATGGTGGAGACAATGGGTGCAGAGCATGGCATGGCAGAGCCGGATTGTGTTGAGCACCGGCTGGAGCGACGAGATGCTTGATGTACGGCCCCGAAATTGCGCGGCAGCACCCGCAAGGGCCAACTTCACGGCCAAAAAGCAAAGGAGTCGGCGAGCTGAGCGCCCTTTCAGTGCGGCTAGCCGCCGCTGCCGCCGGCCTGCGGGCTGGATGCAGGCCTGCAGCATGTCGTTCTCTCTTGACTGACGACGGCGCCTGGTTGGCGCAACAGTGCCATGGAGCCAGACTGCTGATCGCCGAGTAACCATTTCCTGTGGCCTGTCACCGACACGTCTCGAGCCGCATCCCAAGTTCCCAACTGACCCGTACACGGGATCCCTGCGGCCTCCAAGTTCGCCGGCCCGCCCAATCGCCCACCGTCTTCCCCCGTTCGGCGCTCAGCAACCGCACCTTGCAGGCCGCCTCCGACTCTCCCAGCTCCATGGCCGCCTGCCGGTCGCGTGCCAGGCACAGTGCCGCGCGGCCGGTGTGCAGGGCCGCGGCGGCCGGCAGCAGCCACAGCAGCCGATCTGAGGGCAGCAGCCCGGCCGGGGCGGCCCCCGCCAGTTCCTGCGCGGTGGCTGCCGCCTGGCGGTACAGCGTCGCGCAGCCTGCGGTCGAAAGGAAATGGCGCGCGGGCGGGCTTGGCGGCTACCCACGCCGTTGCGGCTGGAGGTTGCGGGGTCCGGGCCCCAGGGTTGCCGTGGTGGTTCAACGTGGGTTACGCGCGAATCCAGGGGAGCCAGGTAAGGGCGGCCGTTGAGGCATTAACGTGAGAACAATGCAGGGAGGTGGCGCTCCGCTTTGGGCATGCGAGTGCAAGGAGCTGCTAGAGCGGCGGTAAGGCTGCGGGCATCACGCCCAGCGACTGCCACACCCGACCCCAATCGGGCTCGGCGAGGAAAGTCCTTGAGGTAAAACTGCACGCCTCCACGTCAAAGCGATTGACCCATTCGAGATCGGGCTGGGCACGAAGGACCCAGATCGGGCTGGGCACGAAGGACCCAGATCGGGTTGGGCACGAAGGACCCAGATCGGGTTGGGCACAAAGGACCCAGATCGGGCTGGGCATGAAGGACCCAGATCGGGCTGGGCACGAAGGACCCAGATCAGGCTGGGCACGAAGGACCCGAGGCGACTCGCGTGTCAGAATTGCGACGGGACGCGGCTGCTGCAGCTACCGACATCTAGCGACGGTGCTGGAGTTGGTCGCGAGCCGTCCGGCGGCAGCGTGGACGCAGCGACGGCGAGCACCTCCTCAGGGGCCATGGCGGTCGACGCGGGCGCGAGTTTGGGATCGGGAGCCAGCGGCGGCGGCGGCGGCGGCGGTGCGGGCTCCCGTTCGGTGGACGCCGGGCAACAGCCCGCCAGCGCGCAGGAGACGGAGCTGCTGCTGCGGAAGGTGGCGGCGGTGGCGGAGGCGGTGGGCATCAGCGGCCAGGAGACCAAAGGCGGAGGACATCATGGTGGGTGGATGAGTGGTGGGTGGACGTGGTTTGCGAGTTGGTAGACCGCCGGTCCACTGTGCCACGACCCAGGCTTGCGGTGACCGGGCACGAAGAATCAGGGTGGCTATCTTAAGATATAAATATCTATTCGGCCGAAAAACTTCTGAAATTTTAGATACTTTTGGCCTGCCAAAACATGGAGTTTAAGATACTTTGACCCCTCGTGTGGGACATGATATCTTCCCGTTGACATATACTCGGACCAGTGATGGGGTCCCCGATATCTCCCACCCGGGGTCGGTTCTCGCCGTCTGCAGTCATCTATGGCAAGGTGTTGCACTTATGGGTTCGGTTCGTGGAAGTTCTCCATCAATGTTGCGCCCTGTCCGATGCCCTCTGTAGATACTTCGGGCCGTTTCCAGTTGGAAATATCTCCCCATAGACAGATACTTTCAGCGTTTCGAAGCCAGGTGTATCTCTGGCCGTAGATACTCCCAAAAATAAGATAGCCACCCTGCGAAGAATCACCGAGGAGGCAGATGGGAGGGGGGGAGGGAGGGCGGCAGCTGCCCGAGTCGCAGCTCACGCATGCCGTGCCGTAGCTGCGATCACGGCTCCAAGCCGCGGGCCCTCTCATTTCACGTCGGTGGCCCCTCCGCCGTGTTCCGCTTCTGGGCCCCGTGCGCCAGTTCAAGTGCGCCGGTAGACCCCGAGCACCCTCTGGAGGCCCGCAAGGCGCAGCGCCGCGGACAGCAGCGCCCACAAGAGGAGCAGCAGCAGCAGTCGGCTCGGCAGGAACAGCAGGAGGGGCAATTGCAGTAGGGGTGCGTCTATGAGCAGGAGGTGGGGTGTGGGGCACCAGCGTGATGAGGTAAGCGCCTGGCGGTGCGCGTCCGAGCGTTTACCGACACATGGGTGGCATCCAAGGATGATGTCACATGACCGGCTAGGCGAGCCGAGGGGTCAATTAAGAAGGGTTAAGAAGGGCAGGCGATGGTGCGTGTAACTATCTGGGTCAGCGTCTGGCAACGTGGCAAGGCCTGTTGGCACATCATGCGGTGCGCAGTCGGGTCTTCACGGGCAGAAGTTGCGCCCGTTTGCCTGTGCAACTGTACGACCTGAACGTGGCGGATACCTTCAGGGGGCGCCCTGGCTCGGTCCGCGACTGAGCGGGAGCAGCCGCAGAGTAGGTGACTGCGTTGTGTGGATGTGAATGTCGGACTCCGGGAACAGGCAAGTAAGGTGCGTGGGGCCGAGTGTTATGTGGTAACTTTTGTTCCGCAGGAACGAATCCCGGACATGCTGCCGTGTCGAGAACCCCGTCGGGGGTTTGCAAGTGCGCATCTTCGTCTACGTGGACGACTTCATGCTGCTGGGCAACTCACATACGGACGTGGTGGGCGCGTTTGAGGTGCTGGATGAGGTGGGGACAGAGCTGGGCCTCGAGTGGAAAGCCAGCAAAGATCGGGGCCGCCATCAACCGTCGCAGCAGTTGGAGTTCCTTGGCATGTTGTTCGATACAGTCACCATGGAAATGCGTATTGCGCCGGAGAAGCGAGCATGGTACGCTAGCAACATTGCGGCCCTCCTGGGGGCTGCGAAAGTGGGCCCAATATGGCGACGCGATCTCGAGGCCGTGGCGGGCCGCATAACGTTCATTTCCCGCGCGTGTCGCTGGGGATACACGTTTGTACAGCACATTTACGACAATGTCTACACACCCGAGAAACCTGCGCCGGCGTTGGTACACCTCTCGGCTGCAGCAGCTACAGTTCTGGTTGGAAGTCCTTCAGACCGACCCATGCGTGTGGGACAGGGTCAAGCTCGCCACCACAGCTGACTTCGATTTGGTGAGGGGGGAGTTTACTGGACCCAATGGCGCAGTGGTCTTCACAGACGCCAGCGGCGCGGGCTTCGGGGGCGCCTGGGAAGCCGCGGAAGTTCAAGGTGACTGGTCTGACAGCGAGCGCAGCCTGCATATCGCTTGGTTGGAGCTGTCGGCGATTCTACGGTGTTTGCAGTCCTGTTGACGGGTCGGCGGGTTCTGGTATGGTGCGACAACACCCAGGCAGTCGCCGCCATCAATAATAAAGGGTCAACGCGTATTCGGGACGCGCGCAGCATCAGCCAGCAAATCGCGCTGCTGGCCATCAAACACAACTTCGAGCTGCGGGCTGAACACATAGCGGGCGTAGAAAATATGCGAGCTGATCGTCTGATCAGGCAGTTGGCGCTGGCCCGGGACCAGAACTTGCGCCTTAAGCCACGGTTATTCAGCTCGTTGGTGGGAGACAAATACCGCCCGTCAGTGGATTGCTGTTGCGACGTCCTCGGACTCAATGCCCAGCCCGGTGGCACAACGTTCTGTAGTGACGGAGGAATCCTGCTGTCTATTCGCAAAAGCAAGACGCACCAGACCGGTCAGGGAGAGCAGGTGTGCCTGGCTGAGCTTACTAGGAGCTGGGAGCTAGGAGCTGGTCGGATTTCGGTTGGCTGGTTCTCCTGTCGGGTCGCTAGTTAGGTACGGCACTCGGCCGCACTGGTGAGCCTCGCAGTTTGTTGGGCCGTTGCTTCTTGTTAGACATTGTTTTCCACCTTCGCAGACTTATAAAATAGTAGCGGTATTACTGGTACAGTAACGGGCCGTTGATCGGGCGCCAACAGAGACAGCGGCCTGCAGACCCCCGAGTTGTTTGTTTCCCGCCCGCCCCCCCTTGTTCTTTGTGTCGCGTGTGCGGTTTTGGACCGTGCGATAGGTGTCTGTCCTTGGGGTTTGTGCGCCTTAGGTTAGGCCGGTCCCGGTGCGGGGGAGGTTTTGCCTTGACTCTGGTTCCCTTTTGCCTCCCCCTACGCCAGCCCGGGTCCGATCTGGCTCGAGGGAATCAGAGGTGGCGCACGTGTCTGTTGGAGAGCCGGTGGGGTTGTCAGTGCGTTGTCTGTGGGTGGGTTTTGGCCTTCCATGGCTTCTCCTGCGCACCTTCGGAGGAGGAGCGTTGTTCTTGCCTCGCTTGGGGGGTGTGCTGTGCCGCAGGCTAGGCAGTAGTTGAGAGCCTTAGGCGGCAGAGTGTAGGTTGCCGCGCACGTGCCAGCAGAGAAAGAAAGGTTAGTAGCGCTGAAATAGAATGTTCACCTCCTAAGCTAGGGCGAGGCTGGGCGGTTGGTTGCGGTTGAGGCTTAGGGTTCCATACAGACGATACACGAATGAGTGTATGTGTAATCAGGGTGATGTAATTGGGGTTCGGGGTTAACACTGCCTGTCAAACCGCAGCAGATCACAAAAATGTTACTCTGTCGCTCATACAAGTTTATATCAGGTCATAGAGTTTCTTATCATGCGCACCACCGACGTCTCAAAGCAGTAAACCAATTGTATCATGCGTTATAGACGGTGGTATAACCCCTCCGAACCATGCCTGCTCCAGTGCCTCCACTGGTGCACAGTGCCCTAAGCTGAGCGGCCCGCACGCCCACACGCTACATCTGGGCACCGCCCACCTGTAGCCTGCCCCTGGGCACCGCACACCTGTAGCCTGCTCGTTCCCCCTACAGTGCCAAAGCGTGAGCTTTACACTCTCCCACTCGCCACCACTCTGCCATCTCCGCCATTAGGCTTGATCGCAGATTGCTGCCTGTGCATGGCGCGCCCACAGCAAAGGCCTGGAAGGACTCCAGGGGCCACAGGCGACATCGTGCGCCAGCAGCTGCCCAACTCGAGCCATTGCAGCCTAGCAACCTGGCATAGTGAACGGGTGAGAGGGGAGCGGGTAAAGTGGACGTCAGTATCATCTGTGGTGGGAGAAGTAGAAACACCTAGCACGCACACTTAAGGCTACCGCTCCTTCATGGGGTTTCACACAGGCTTTCCCCTAGCGCTCCCACGCCCCGCTGTGGCCTGTGGTGGTAGACAGGGGCTTGTGCCGCTATCGGCCAGCCGTGAATCTTGCACAGGGTAGTGCACTCCCAACCCGTTTCCTGACCCCGCCACCCATGACAACCAACCTTTCACGGTGCTCTTATACCCTGGGGTCACGCAGAAGCAGCACTGTCTGCTGCTTCAGCACCACATCCACCTGGCCCTCAGTCCGCGCCAGCCGCTCTGGCAGCGGCTGCAGAGGCCCTAGCAGCTGTTCCAAGCGGGTGGTGAACAGCTCAAGCTGCTTCTGCTGGTCCATCCTGACCAGCTCAAGCTGCTTCTGCTGGTCCATCCTGACCAGCTCAAGCTGCTTCTGCTGGTCCATCCTGTCCAGCTCAAGCTGCTTCTGCAGGTCCATCCTCAGCTCCTGGATCTGCGCCTTGTTGGGCTGAATCACAACCGTATTCCAAGCCACCACCAAGGAGGCAACGGTGCCGAAGATTGCAAAGATGGGGGCGACATCTTTGACCCAAGCCAGCGCCTCGGAGCCCGATGACGGCTTCGATGGCTCGGGTTTCTTCTTTAGGAAGCCACAGCAGCAAATGCTCACACGCGGCCGGCGCTGCCCCAACTCGTGCCTTGGCATTGAAGGCGCTAGGCAGACAGCCGACCGCGTGAAGCAAGCAGCCATCTTCGGCGAGTCGGCTGCTGCAGCTGGTGGAGTGCGCGGCTGGCTAGCAGCGAGAGCGGCGTCGATGGTGCTGCGCTGTACTCGCCATGCAAAGGCACAGGCAGCGGCGACCACAGGGTGTGTCCACTTGCCAAAGCTGGCAAAAGCTGGGGCGCGATATCCGCCGGGCTCTGTGTTGCAAACAGTTATCTATAGTATACTGTATGAACTGATGCAAACGGGCTTGCGAACGGTGCGGAGATGGAGGGCTCCCAGTGGACCCAGATTCAAGCAGCGCTCCAAGTTCAAGCAGCTCTCCAAGTTCGAGCAGCTCTCCAAGTTCGAGCCAGTTCGAGCAGTACCACGTTCAGTACCACGCAGCACCACCAGCCTGGCGATCTTACGTTTCCCGGACAACCTTTTAGGATTTTCTGAAGAATGGGACAACCTTCTATGAGATTTTTGGATTGGAGAAAACGTAAGATTGGGGTTTGGGTAGGCTTTTCAGTATGAGAAGGCAGGTTCTTAGACAATGGCGTACGAAGGCGCGTGCGCTGCCTGGCGCGAGGGTTCCACGGCAAGACCAACAACTTGTATGACTTTAATTTATTGATTGAGTCCTAAACTATTGCAGACAAAGCTTTGGAACTTTTTTGGAGGACTCTTGAGTGACCTGCTCTGATTACCATAACTTACACTCACCCTGTGACGTGCATTAGGTAAAGTCCTAGGTAGGCCCGTACAGTAGAAAACGTAAAGCTGAATGGCACAAACCACTGCGCCGAGACCAAGTGCCGGGACAGCCGGCATGGCCGTGCACAGGCCAGGGCATCGAGCGAGTGGTCCGTTCCAGGCTGCACCGTCTGCTTTTACATGCCGCCCATGTGTTCATCTTGGATACCTGTGTAGAAGAGACCTCGCAGCGAGGCAGTCGCCGCGTCCCGACGTGGGCAGGTCAGTTACCGACACCTGGTTTCAACTGGGTTAGGCACGCTTACCCGGGTGTGGCTGGCTTGACGCAGGCCTGCGATCGGGCAAAGATCCTTCCCGCTGATGGAGACGAGGACCCCGTCAGGGGCTGGTGGTGTTCGGTCAAGCAACAACACCAGCAGCAGTGGCAACGCGGTGGGGAGCCACACATGGCTGACGCCCTGCGTGCGGAACATCGTCACGACAGCCGGGCAACGCGGGCGGGCGCCAACGCTGCACCTGGTCTTCAGCAGTCGTGACGTCAACGGCAACTTGCAGCACCACTTCGAGACGGTCCCTGTTTTGCCGGCCGTGGCCGACAACCCGCAGGTGCGCAGCGCTGTGCGCAGATAGCCGCCGGGCCTACTGGGACCTAGGCGGATGAAAGGGGGGAGGCCTCCAAGGTGCAGCGGGCGTTGTCATGAGGCTGTGGCCACATACTGCCACATGCGGTCATGCTTACACGCGCACAGCCGAACATGTGACGGGTCAGGTTTGCCTGATTGGTAGTTGCCTGACTGGTTGCAGGGGGTCGGGGTCCCTTGAAACAAACGGATGCGAGTTGTGCTGGTTGCCGCGTTGGGTTGGGCCCCGCAGAGATGGACCGAATTCGCGACCCACGTGCGCAACAGCGGCGCCAACAGACTCGTGCTCGTGAGACCCATCGCCTCCCCCGAGCATCACTGCGTCTATGCTGCAACAGGAACACAGGCCCAGGCGGCGTCCCAGCCCGCACCGTGCGCCTGCACGACGACGGAAACGCCGGCGATGGACGCTACCTGCGCCTCCTGCGCAACCGCCGCGGCCGCTGCCTGCTCCCCTGTCGCGGGTTGTCCGCCCGCGGCTGCTAGCGAGGTGGTTGAAGGTCAGGTGGGGACGTGCTGCGAGCCGGGTGAGGTGACCGCACCCGTGCCTCGGACAGAGGCGCTGCTGAGTGAACGCGGGGCAGGGGCGGGTGCGCTGATGGCGGCCCTGAGGCCTCAGGGCCCAACCACACTGCAATCGGGTGTGGACAGCGGCGCGACCCAGTACTATGGCCTGGTGGTGCAGGGCAACCAGAGCAGCGCATCGGACGGCTGCTGGGTGCTGAAGACGACGCGCAGCGACTCGGTCGATGGCGCGGGGCTGTGCAGCTGTACGCACTTCTCCCTGACGCGAGTGTGCCTGGGACAGCCCCTCTACACGCAGCTGCGCGATGCCTGGCTGGTACAATGAGCGACGGGAGTATTTCGGATGGGCGCGGGGCTGATTGGCGCTGGGCTGCGCTGTATTTCGTGATCCGTGAGATTGTGGGTGCCCAGACACGTCGCGCGCGGGTTTGAAGGGATGTGGTTGGCCGGACGGAGAACAACATTATGCGCTTCGTTTATTTTTTGTCTGGTAAAGTATGCCGCGTATTACTGTTTGGACGTAGATGACGCAGGACGTCCCACATGGCACGTGGAGTGGTTTCGGGCGATGGCGACGGGTTTGAACGCTGCTTGTTACACATTCATGGCAAGCGTCGTTATGTTTTCTGTACCATATTGTTGAGATGCAAGGTATGGCGACGGACGGGTTGCGACGAGCGCCGCTCGCGTGCATCTGGGGGGATTGCGCACTTGTGCGGTGTATCCGTGTGTCGGCCAGGCGCTGGTGACGTGCACCCTTGCCATTCCTTGTGTTAGATGTTATGTCGGTGCAGGTTGTGTTTGTGTGTGTTTTTGTATGTGTTTTTGTGTGTGTGGTATTGATATTCGTTTTCCAGGTATTGCATGACGGCGCGGGTTGCAGGTCTTCATTTTCAAGAAATTCCTTAGAGGAGCAAATCCTGTAGCGGGGTGAAGCGAGAGGGAACAGTGTTGAGGGATCATCACATCCCGTGGAGTGCCTTCGTCCAGTAGGGAGACGTCAAGGGCTGTTCTGTGGGTGACGCAGTGGCGCAGATGTTTCCGTGCTTGAGCATGAGGGCCTGGAGGGGTTCCTAACGCCGGGCGGCAGTTCCTAATCGTGAATGAGCTTTTCGGTTGTCGTGGAGTCCGGAGCGGCTGCGGGCGCGGCATCTTCGGGCATGTGCCGGCTGCCCGGCTCCATGTCTTATAAGAGGCGCGAGGCGCTTCGAGCATTGCACGCTATGCGTTCCTGGGCCTTTGGTGGAATACATACGGTTTTGTTAGGGCCGTGCCCCGGCGTTCCCCGGCCCCCGTTGTAGAAGACGCTGCGCGGATCACCGGATAGGTGTTTTGGTCAGCAGTGGGGGCAGCTGGGTTGTCACGGTGGAGTAAGTTGCACATGAAAGCCAGGACTGACAGGACCGTAACTTCGACGGCGTGCACCAGCAGCCATGCTGCAGGGGCACGTCGGCCGCAGGCGGTGCATGGCGGATCCGGTCCTCGATAGTTGTAACTGTCGTGCAGACTGTGGGGGCTGTGCGGGCTCGGAACATAAATATCTCGAGAGCTGTCCATGGCCAACAAAATCTCAACGCGTCCTGCGCGTCCCCCTCCACTGATTCGACCTTGAGTGCACACCGTATTATGCCACCGTATACCAGCTGCCACCAGCCCCACCCCTCCCCGCGCCATATCGCTGTCTTTGGATGCTCGGCTGTGCACAAACAGCGTTCATTTCCTCTACGCCCCAAATACTGCAACGCAACCGCCGCCGCTCATAGGTTCGGTTGCACGGTTGGTTGGGTGCTATCGAGCCTTGATGGGCAGCAGAGCGGCCCGGGGCCGACCAACCCCACAAATGCCCAACCAACCAGAGTGAGGCCCCAGGGCTGTAATTCAAATCTGGACAGCGTTTTCCCTGTCTTGCGTTTATGACTACAGGCGTACAGGGCGCTCTGTTATGTCGAACATGTAAAACGCTTTCAACAGCACAACCGGCGCAAGTCTCAATGAACTGGTGTCAGAGCGTGCCCGCTTTCCCTCCCGCTCCAGACGGCCGCCCTTGCCTCGCTCCACATGGTAGCCCTCCAAAGCGGACAACAACGACACAGGGCCGATGCCCTTCAGGGCGGTCTCTGCTGCCGGTCAACAGCAGGCAGTGCCGGCCCCCTCCTCCGACCTCCCCTGTGGCACCGACCCCGCGACTCCGCCAGCCCGTCGTGAACGCTGCGGCGCTTGCGGCCCACACCGTCGCCGCAGCGCTGCGGCTGGCGTATCACATATCACATGATGTGACAGGCGCCCCCTGCCCTGGCCGCCGCTGGTGGTGGCACCTGTGATGAGGCCAACGGATGTGTGGGCTCAGCAGTGACCAGGCTCTAGCCGCAAACACTCAAGGGAGCGGACGGGCGGGCGGGCGGGCGGGCAAGACACACCCGGCCCGGGCACGCTGCCTGAAGCACCTCGAGGCGTGCGCTCGCCCTGTGCCCTCCACCCTCGATGTGATTCCCTGCGCTTGACTCCCACGCTGGACCCCAGCCCCATGCTTTGCGGGATCTTCTCACCACCCCGCCCCATTCCGTCTGACAGCTGGCCCACGCCACGCCACGCCACGCCAGGGGGCCCCACCTACCGGCGGCATCACGGGCTCAGTTCGGAACGCCTCCGGGGCCACCCGCACTGCGGGTTCCGCGGCCGCGTCGGGGGCGGTCCAGGGCACCGGCTGGAAGGTGACCGAGAGCCGGTCGCGCTGCATCGCCGCCTTCAGCTCCGAACAGACCTGCTGCTCCGCCTGCGGAGGGGAGGGCGGGAAGGGGGGACAGGAAGGAGGTTGGTAGGCATGTTGAAGCTGTGCTGTTGCCAGAGCACTGGTCCGCCTGCGTGGGGCGGGAAGGGTCGGGCGGTGGCCGGTGGCCGGTGCATCCAGGGGCCGGCGGGTGATGCCCTAGGTACTCGATTCGGGTAGGAGTAGGGATCGGGGAGCCAAGGTAAGACATACAGGCAAATCGTACCGACCATGCGATGCCGTGAGTGGTCTGCCAAGGCCGCCCGTGCCAGTAGCGCCCCCGTCACCCGCAGCGCGCGCAGCAGTCTACGTCATCCTACATGCCGGGGCCGCACCCCACCCCACCACACCGCCATCCTACACCGCTACACGCCATCCATGGCGGCCCCATCATGGTCACGGCGGCTCCGACACTCGCCTCGATGACAGACAGCCAGGCCGGTGGGTCGGACCTGCAGTCGACCCCGCGCACCGCCCCGTCCAGCAGCCGCCGGCACTCCTGAAACGAACATAGCGACGAGATCGAGGAGAAGAGATCATCGGAGGATGGCGCATGGGTATCAAGGGCGGGAACGGGATTCACGATGATGCTTGACGTGATGGAGCATCAAACTGGCTGATAGTTCCAAGATAGCTACCTTTACACATGGAGGTCATGGTGGAGACAATGGGTGCAGAGCATGGCATGGCAGAGCCGGATTGTGTTGAGCACCGGCTGGAGCGACGAGATGCTTGATGTACGGCCCCGAAATTGCGCGGCAGCACCCGCAAGGGCCAACTTCACGGCCAAAAAGCAAAGGAGTCGGCATCGCGAGGGGCATCGCAGCGCAAAAGGGATGGGGGGGTTAGAAAAGTGACGGGATCAAAGCTCATGGGTCTACGGCATTGTACAAAATCAATAGTAAACAAAGTGAATGCGTGTGAAAGGCTGCGCTGCGCTGTGCTGAGCGGGCTGAGGTGGCTGAATCGCGGAGCTGAACGGCTTCACTGAGGTGGCTGCTGCGCGGAGCTGAACGGATTGGCTGAGGTGGCTGCTTCGCGAAGCTGAACGGCTTGGCTGAGGTGGCTCCGGCGCGGAGCTGAACGGCTTGGCTGAGGTGGCTGTGGCGCGGAGCTGAAGCAAGGGCTGTGCTGCAAGATCAGGAGCCTGCTAATGATGATTCCCCGGGCACAACCCAGTTACTGGTCCCTCCCTGGGCCCGACCCAACAACGAGCCACCCGGCACATGATCCCGAGCCCAGCCCAATCGTCACCTACCGGATGCGGGATCTCGTTAAGGTGCACAGCATGGGCTTTGGTCTTGGGGATGCAGGCGGATGCGTCAGGCGGTGAGTGAACGTGTTGGCAAACCCGACGAAGCACTCCTTCCCATGAGTGATCGATCCTGCCAGCAGCGACACGAGGGCGGGGTCAGCGTGTATCGTGTGTGGAAAGCTGGCGTGGAAAGCTGGCGAAGCAAAACTTGCCTACCAACTTACCAACACCTGGATGGGCTACCATCGCGCCTGCTAGCAATAAGAAGTAACCACCAAGGGAGTCAGCTCGTGCCATGAGCAAGGGGCCGATTCGCAATCGATCATGAAGCGGCTGACTCATCACCCTGTAGGCGTGGACATACATACCACTGCACCTGGCCAATCGATCCGCAACAGCAGCCACCGCGCCTGCAAGCAATAAGAAGTAACCACCAAGGGAGTCAGCTCGTGCCATAACGCGTGGGCAGATCCGTATTATCGCACAGCCACAACACCGACCAGGCCTATCACCTATCACCATGAGCGGTCCTGCACGTAAACGTCAGAGGAAATGGCGCATGGGTATCAAGGGCGGGAACGGGATTCACGATGATGCTTGACGTGATGGAGCATCAAACTGGCTGATAGTTCCAAGATAGCTACCTTTACACATGGAGGTCATGGTGGAGACAATGGGTGCAGAGCATGGCATGGCAGAGCCGGATTGTGTTGAGCACCGGCTGGAGCGACGAGATGCTTGATGTACGGCCCCGAAATTGCGCGGCAGCACCCGCAAGGGCCAACTTCACGGCCAAAAAGCAAAGGAGTCGGCGAGCTGAGCTCCCTTTCAGTGCGGCTAGCCGCCGCTGCCACCGGCCTGCGGGCTGGATGCAGGCCTGCAGCATGTCGTTCTCTCTTGACTGACGACGGCGCCTGGTTGGCGCAACAGTGCCATGGAGGCAGACTGTTGATCGCCGAGTAACCATTTCCTGTGGCCTGTCACCGACACGTCTCGAGCCGCATCCCAAGTTCCCAACTGACCCGTACACGGGATCCCTGCGGCCTCCAAGTTCGCCGGCCCGCCCAATCGCCCACCGTCTTCCCCCGTTCGGCGCTCAGCAACCGCACCTCGCAGGCCGCCTCCGACTCCCCAGCTCCATGGCCGCCTGCCGGTCGCGTGCCAGGCACAGTGCCGCGCGGCCGGTGTGCAGGGCCGCGGCGGCCGGCAGCAGCCACAGCAGCCGATCTGAGGGCAGCAGCCCGGCCGGGGCGGCCCCCGCCAGCTCCTGCGCGGTGGCTGCCGCCTGGCGGTACAGCGTCGCGCAGCCTGCGGTCGAAAGGAAATGGCGCGCGGGCGGATTTGGCGGCTACCCACGCCGTTGCGGCTGGAGGTTGCGGGGGGCCGGGCCCCAGGGTTGCCGTGGTGGTTCAACGTGGGTTACGCGTGAATCCAGGGGAGCCAGGTAAGGGCGGCCGTTGAGGCATTAACGTGAGAACAATGCAGGGAGGTGGCGCTCCGCTTTGGACATGCGAGTGCGAGGAGCTGCTAGAGCGGCGGTAAGGCTGCGGGCATCACGCCCAGCGACTGCCACACCCGACCCCAATCGGGCTCAGCGAGGAAAGTCCTTGAGGTAAAACTGCACGCCTCCACGTCAAAGCGATTGACCCATTCGAGATCGGGCTGGGCACGAAGGACCCAGATCGGGCTGGGCACGAAGGACCCAGATCGGGTTGGGCACGAAGGACCCAGATCGGGTTGGGCACAAAGGACCCAGATCGGGCTGGGCACGAAGGACCCAGATCGGGCTGGGCACGAAGGACCCAGATCAGGCTGGGCACGAAGGACCCGAGGCGACTCGCGTGTCAGAATTGCGACGGGACGCGGCTGCTGCAGCTACCGACATCTAGCGACGGTGCTGGAGTTGGTCGCGAGCCGTCCGGCGGCAGCGCGGACGCAGCGACGGCGAGCACCTCCTCAGGGGCCATGGCGGTCGACGCGGGCGCGAGTTTGGGATCGGGAGCCAGCGGCGGCGGCGGCGGCGGCGGTGCGGGCTCCCGTTCGGTGGACGCCGGGCAACAGCCCGCCAGCGCGCAGGAGACGGAGCTGCTGCTGCGGAAGGTGGCAGCGGTGGCGGAGGCTGTGGGCATCAGCGGCCAGGAGACCAAAGGCGGAGGACATCATGGTGGGTGGATGAGTGGTGGGTGGACGTGGTTTGCGAGTTGGTAGACCGCCGGTCCGCTGTGCCACGACCCAGGCTTGCGGTGACCGGGCACGAAGAATCACCGAGGAGGCAGATGGGAGGGGGGGAGGGAGGGCGGCAGCTGCCCAAGTCGCAGCTCGCGCATGCCGTGCCGTAGCTGCGATCACGGCTCCAAGCCGCGGGCCCTCTCATTTCACGTCGGTGGCCCCTCCGCCGTGTTCCGCCTCTGGGCCCCGTGCGCCAGTTCAAGTGCGCCGGTAGACCCCGAGCACCCTCTGGAGGCCCGCAAGGCGCAGCGCCGCGGACAGCAGCGCCCACAAGAGGAGCAGCAGCAGCAGTCGGCTCGGCAGGAACAGCAGGAGGGGCAATTGCAGTAGGGGTGCGTCTATGAGCAGGAGGTGGGGTGTGGGGGCACCAGCGTGATGAGGTAAGCGCCTGGCGGTGCGCGTCCGAGCGTTTACCGACACATGGGTGGCATCCAAGGATGATGTCACATGACCGGCTAGGCGAGCCGAGGGGTCAATTAAGAAGGGTTAAGAAGGGCAGGCGATGGTGCGTGTAACTATCTGGGTCAGCGTCTGGCAACGTGGCAAGGCCTGTTGGCACATCATGCGGTGCGCAGTCGGGTCTTCACGGGCAGAAGTTGCGCCCGTTTGCCTGTGCAACTGTACAACCTGAACGTGGCGGATACCTTCAGGGGGCGCCCTGGCTCGGTCCGCGACTGAGCGGGAGCAGCCGCAGAGTAGGTGACTGCGTTGTGTGGATGTGAATGTCGGACTCCGGGAACAGGCAAGTAAGGTGCGTGGGGCCGAGTGTTATGTGGTAACTTTTGTTCCGCAGGAACGAATCCCGGACATGCTGCCGTGTCGAGAACCCCGTCGGGGGTTTGCAAGTGCGCATCTTCGTCTACGTGGACGACTTCATGCTGCTGGGCAACTCACATACGGACGTGGTGGGCGCGTTTGAGGTGCTGGATGAGGTGGGGACAGAGCTGGGCCTCGAGTGGAAAGCCAGCAAAGATCGGGGCCGCCATCAACCGTCGCAGCAGTTGGAGTTCCTTGGCATGTTGTTCGATACAGTCACCATGGAAATGCGTATTGCGCCGGAGAAGCGAGCATGGTACGCTAGCAACATTGCGGCCCTCCTGGGGGCTGCGAAAGTGGGCCCAATATGGCGACGCGATCTCGAGGCCGTGGCGGGCCGCATAACGTTCATTTCCCGCGCGTGTCGCTGGGGATACACGTTTGTACAGCACATTTACGACAATGTCTACACACCCGAGAAACCTGCGCCGGCGTTGGTACACCTCTCGGCTGCAGCAGCTACAGTTCTGGTTGGAAGTCCTTCAGACCGACCCATGCGTGTGGGACAGGGTCAAGCTCGCCACCACAGCTGACTTCGATTTGGTGAGGGGGGAGTTTACTGGACCCAATGGCGCAGTGGTCTTCACAGACGCCAGCGGCGCGGGCTTCGGGGGCGCCTGGGAAGCCGCGGAAGTTCAAGGTGACTGGTCTGACAGCGAGCGCAGCCTGCATATCGCTTGGTTGGAGCTGTCGGCGATTCTACAGTGTTTGCAGTCCTGTTGACGGGTCGGCGGGTTCTGGTATGGTGCGACAACACCCAGGCAGTCGCCGCCATCAATAATAAAGGGTCAACGCGTATTCGGGACGCGCGCAGCATCAGCCGGCAAATCGCGCTGCTGGCCATCAAACACAACTTCGAGCTGCGGGCTGAACACATAGCGGGCGTAGAAAATATGCGAGCTGATCGTCTGATCAGGCAGTTGGCGCTGGCCCGGGACCAGAACTTGCGCCTTAAGCCACGGTTATTCAGCTCGTTGGTGGGAGACAAATACCGCCCGTCAGTGGATTGCTGTTGCGACGTCCTCGGACTCAATGCCCAGCCCGGTGGCACAACGTTCTGTAGTGACGGAGGAATCCTGCTGTCTATTCGCAAAAGCAAGACGCACCAGACCGGTCAGGGAGAGCAGGTGTGCCTGGCTGAGCTTACTAGGAGCTGGGAGCTAGGAGCTGGTCGGATTTCGGTTGGCTGGTTCTCCTGTCGGGTCGCTAGTTAGGTACGGCACTCGGCCGCACTGGTGAGCCTCGCAGTTTGTTGGGCCGTTGCTTCTTGTTAGACATTGTTTTCCACCTTCGCAGACTTATAAAATAGTAGCGGTATTACTGGTACAGTAACGGGCCGTTGATCGGGCGCCAACAGAGACAGCGGCCTGCAGACCCCCGAGTTGTTTGTTTCCCGCCCGCCCCCCCTTGTTCTTTGTGTCGCGTGTGCGGTTTTGGACCGTGCGATAGGTGTCTGTCCTTGGGGTTTGTGCGCCTTAGGTTAGGCCGGTCCCGGTGCGGGGGAGGTTTTGCCTTGACTCTGGTTCCCTTTTGCCTCCCCCTACGCCAGCCCGGGTCCGATCTGGCTCGAGGGAATCAGAGGTGGCGCACGTGTCTGTTGGCCAGCCGGTGGGGTTGTCAGTGCGTTGTCTGTGGGTGGGTTTTGGCCTTCCATGGCTTCTCCTGCGCACCTTCGGAGGAGGAGCGTTGTTCTTGCCTCGCTTGGGGGGTGTGCTGTGCCGCAGGCTAGGCAGTAGTTGAGAGCCTTAGGCGGCAGAGTGTAGGTTGCCGCGCACGTGCCAGCAGAGAAAGAAAGGTTAGTAGCGCTGAAATAGAATGTTCACCTCCTAAGCTAGGGTGAGGCTGGGCGGTTGGTTGCGGTTGAGGCTTAGGGTTCCATACAGACGATACACGAATGAGTGTATGTGTGATCAGGGTGATGTAATTGGGGTTTGGGGTTAACACTGCCTGTCAAACCGCAGCAGATCACAAAAATGTTACTCTGTCGCTCATACAAGTTTATATCAGGTCATAGAGTTTCTTATCATGCGCACCACCGACGTCTCAAAGCAGTAAACCAATTGTATCATGCGTTATAGACGGTGGTATAACCCCTCCGAACCATGCCTGCTCCAGTGCCTCCACTGGTGCACAGTGCCCTACGCTGAGCGGCCCGCACGCCCACACGCTACATCTGGGCACCGCCCACCTGTAGCCTGCCCCTGGGCACCGCACACCTGTAGCCTGCTCGTTCCCCCTACAGTGCCAAAGCGTGAGCTTTACACTCTCCCACTCGCCACCACTCTGCCATCTCCGCCATTAGGCTTGATCGCAGATTGCTGCCTGTGCATGGCGCGCCCACAGCAAAGGCCTGGAAGGACTCCAGGGGCCACAGGCGACATCATGCGCCAGCAGCTGCCCAACTCGAGCCATTGCAGCCTAGCAACCTGGCATAGTGAACGGGTGAGAGGGGAGCGGGTAAAGTGGACGTCAGTATCATCTGTGGTGGGAGAAGTAGAAACACCTAGCACGCACACTTAAGGCTACCGCTCCTTCATGGGGTTTCACACAGGCTTTCCCCTAGCGCTCCCACGCCCCGCTGTGGCCTGTGGTGGTAGACAGGGGCTTGTGCCGCTATCGGCCAGCCGTGAATCTTGCACGGGGTAGTGCACTCCCAACCTGTTTCCTGACCCCGCCACCCATGACAACCAACCTTTCACGGTGCTCTTATACCCTGGGGTCACGCAGAAGCAGCACTGTCTGCTGCTTCAGCACCACATCCACCTGGCCCTCAGTCCGCGCCAGCCGCTCTGGCAGCGGCTGCAGAGGCCCTAGCAGCTGTTCCAAGCGGGTGGTGAACAGCTCAAGCTGCTTCTGCTGGTCCATCCTGACCAGCTCAAGCTGCTTCTGCTGGTCCATCCTGTCCAGCTCAAGCTGCTTCTGCAGGTCCATCCTCAGCTCCTGGATCTGCGCCTTGTTGGGCTGAATCACAACCGTATTCCAAGCCACCACCAAGGAGGCAACGGTGCCGAAGATTGCAAAGATGGGGGCGACATCTTTGACCCAAGCCAGCGCCTCGGAGCCCGATGACGGCTTCGATGGCTCGGGTTTCTTCTTTAGGAAGCCACAGCAGCAAATGCTCACACGCGGCCGGCGCTGCCCCAACTCGTGCCTTGGCAGTGAAGGCGCTAGGCAGACAGCCGACCGCGTGAAGCAAGCAGCCATCTTCGGCGAGTCGGCTGCTGCAGCTGGTGGAGTGCGCGGCTGGCTAGCAGCGAGAGCGGCGTCGATGGTGCTGCGCTGTACTCGCCAGGCAAAGGCACAGGCAGCGGCGACCACAGGGTGTGTCCACTTGCCAAAGCTGGCAAAAGCTGGGGCGCGATATCCGCCGGGCTCTGTGTTGCAAACAGTTATCTATAGTATACTGTATGAACTGATGCAAACGGGCTTGCGAACGGTGCGGAGATGGAGGGCTCCCAGTGGACCCAGATTCAAGCAGCGCTCCAAGTTCAAGCAGCTCTCCAAGTTCGAGCAGCTCTCCAAGTTCGAGCCAGTTCGAGCAGTACCACGTTCAGTACCACGCAGCACCACCAGCCTGGCGATCTTACGTTTCCCGGACAACCTTTTAGGATTTTGTGAAGAATGGGACAACCTTCTATGAGATTTTTGGATTGGAGAAAACGCAAGATTGGGGTTTGGGTAGGCTTTTCAGTATGAGAAGGCAGGTTCTTAGACAATGGCGTACGAAGGCGCGTGCGCTGCCTGGCGCGAGGGTTCCACGGCAAGACCAACAACTTGTATGACTTTAATTTATTGATTGAGTCCTAAACTATTGCAGACAAAGCTTTGGAACTTTTTTGGAGGACTCTTGAGTGACCTGCTCTGATTACCATAACTTACACTCACCCTGTGACGTGCATTAGGTAAAGTCCTAGGTAGGCCCGTACAGTAGAAAACGTAAAGCTGAATGGCACAAACCACTGCGCCGAGACCAAGTGCCGGGACAGCCGGGCACAGGCCAGGGCATCGAGCGAGTGGTCCGTTCCAGGCTGCACCGTCTGCTTTTACATGCCGCCCATGTGTTCATCTTGGATACCTGTGTAGAAGAGACCTCGCAGCGAGGCAGTCGCCGCGTCCCGACGTGGGCAGGTCAGTTACCGACACCTGGTTTCAACTGGGTTGGGCACGCTTACCCGGGTGTGGCTGGCTTGACGCAGGCCTGCGATCGGGCAAAGATCCTTCCCGCTGATGGAGACGAGGACCCCGTCAGGGGCTGGTGGTGTTCGGTCAAGCAACAACACCAGCAGCAGTGGCAACGCGGTGGGGAGCCACACATGGCTGACGCCCTGCGTGCGGAACATCGTCACGACAGCCAGGCAACGCGGGCGGGCGCCAACGCTGCACCTGGTCTTCAGCAGTCGTGACGTCAACGGCAACTTGCAGCACCACTTCGAGACGGTCCCTGTTTTGCCGGCCGTGGCCGACAACCCGCAGGTGTGCAGTGCTGTGCGCAGATAGCCGCCGGGCCTACTGGGACCTAGGCGGATGAAAGGGGGGAGGCCTCCAAGGTGCAGCGGGCGTTGTCATGAGGCTGTGGCCACATACTGCCACATGCGGTCATGCTTACACGCGCACAGCCGAACATGTGACGGGTCAGGTTTGCCTGATTGGTAGTTGCCTGACTGGTTGCAGGGGGTCGGGGTCCCTTGAAACCAACGGATGCGAGTTGTGCTGGTTGCCGCGTTGGGTTGGGCCCCGCAGAGATGGACCGAATTCGCGACCCACGTGCGCAACAGCGGCGCCAACGGACTCGTGCTCGTGAGACCCATCGCCTCCCCCGAGCATCACTGCGTCTATGCTGCAACAGGAACACAGGCCCAGGCGGCGTCCCAGCCCGCACCGGGCGCCTGCACGACGACGGAAACGCCGGCGATGGACGCTACCTGCGCCTCCTGCGCAACCGCCGCGGCCGCTGCCTGCTCCCCTGTCGCGGGTTGTCCGCCCGCGGCTGCTAGCGAGGTGGTTGAAGGTCAGGTGGGGACGTGCTGCGAGCCGGGTGAGGTGACCGCACCCGTGCCTCGGACGGAGGCGCTGCTGAGTGAACGCGGGGCAGGGGCGGGTGCGCTGATGGCGGCCCTGAGGCCTCAGGGCCCAACCACACTGCAATCGGGTGTGGACAGCGGCGCGACCCAGTACTATGGCCTGGTGGTGCAGGGCAACCAGAGCAGCGCATCGGACGGCTGCTGGGTGCTGAAGACGACGCGCAGCGACTCGGTCGATGGCGCGGGGCTGTGCAGCTGTACGCACTTCTCCCTGACGCGAGTGTGCCTGGGACAGCCCCTCTACACGCAGCTGCGCGATGCCTGGCTGGTACAATGAGCGACGGGAGTATTTCGGATGGGCGCGGGGCTGATTGGCGCTGGGCTGCGCTGTATTTCGTGATCCGTGAGATTGTGGGTGCCCAGACACGTCGCGCGCGGGTTTGAAGGGATGTGGTTGGCCGGACGGAGAACAACATTATGCGCTTCGTTTATTTTTTGTCTGGTAAAGTATGCCGCGTATTACTGTTTGGACGTAGATGACGCAGGACGTCCCACATGGCACGTGGAGTGGTTTCGGGCGATGGCGACGGGTTTGAACGCTGCTTGTTACACATTCATGGCAAGCGTCGTTATGTTTTCTGTACCATATTGTTGAGATGCAAGGTATGGCGACGGACGGGTTGCGACGAGCGCCGCTCGCGTGCATCTGGGGGGATTGCGCACGTGTGCGGTGTATCCGTGTGTCGGCCAGGCGCTGGTGACGTGCACCCTTGCCATTGCTTGTGTTAGATGTTATGTCGGTGCAGGTTGTGTTTGTGTGTGTTTTTGTATGTGTTTTTGTGTGTGTGGTATTGATATTCGTTTTCCAGGTATTGCATGACGGCGCGGGTTGCCGGTCTTCATTTTCAAGAAATTCCTTAGAGGAGCAAATCCTGTAGCGGGGTGAAGCGAGAGGGAACAGTGTTGAGGGATCATCACATCCCGTGGAGTGCCTTCGTCCAGTAGGGAGACGTCAAGGGCTGTTCTGTGGGTGACGCAGTGGCGCAGATGTTTCCGTGCTTGAGCATGAGGGCCTGGAGGGGTTCCTAACGCCGCGCGGCAGTTCCTAATTGTGAATGAGCTTTTCGGTTGTCGTGGAGTCCGGAGCGGCTGCGGGCGCGGCATCTTCGGGCATGTGCCGGCTGCCCGGCTCCATGTCTTATAAGAGGCGCGAGGCGCTTCGAGCATTGCACGCTATGCGTTCCTGGGCCTTTGGTGGAATACATACGGTTTTGTTAGGGCCGTGCCCCGGCGTTCCCCGGCCCCCGTTGTAGAAGACGCTGCGCGGATCACCGGATAGGTGTTTTGGTCAGCAGTGGGGGCAGCTGGGTTGTCACGGTGGAGTAAGTTGCACATGAAAGCCAGGACTGACAGGACCGTAACTTCGACGGTGTGCACCAGCAGCCATGCTGCAGGGGCACGTCGGCCGCAGGCGGTGCATGGACATGCACTCGGATCCGGTCCGCGATAGTTGTAACTGTCGTGCAGACTGTGGGGGCTGTGCGGGCTCGGAACATAAATATCTCGAGAGCTGTCCATGGCCAACAAAATCTCAACGCGTCCTGCGCGTCCCCCTCCACTGATTCGACCTTGAGTGCACACCGTATGCCACCGTATACCAGCTGCCACCAGCCCCACCCCTCCCCGCGCCATATCGCTGTCTTTGGATGCTCGGCTGTGCACAAACAGCGTTCATTTCCTCTACGCCCCAAATACTGCAACGCAACCGCCGCCGCTCATAGGTTCGGTTGCACGGTTGGTTGGGTGCTATCGAGCCTTGATGGGCAGCAGAGCGGCCCGGGGCCGACCAACCCCACAAATGCCCAACCAACCAGAGTGAGGCCCCAGGGCTGTAATTCAAATCTGGACAGCGTTTTCCCTGTATTGCGTTTATGACTACAGGCGTACAGGGCGCTCTGTTGTGTCGAACATGTAAAACGCTTTCAACAGCACAACCGGCGCAAGTCTCAATGAACTGGTGTCAGAGCGTGCCCGCTTTCCCTCCCGCTCCAGACGGCCGCCCTTGCCTCGCTCCACATGGTAGCCCTCCAAAGCGGACAACAACGACACAGGGCCGATGCCCTTCAGGGCGGTCTCTGCTGCCGGTCAACAGCAGGCAGTGCCGGCCCCCTCCTCTGACCTCCCCTGTGGCACCGACCCCGCGACTCCGCCAGCCCGTCGTGAACGCTGCGGCGCTTGCGGCCCACACCGTCGCCGCAGCGCTGCGGCTGGCGTATCACATATCACATGATGTGACAGGCGCCCCCTGCCCTGGCCGCCGCTGGTGGTGGCACCTGTGATGAGGCCAACGGACGTGTGGGCTCAGCAGTGACCAGGCTCTAGCCGCAAACACTCAAGGGAGCGGACGGGCGGGCGGGCGGGCGGGCAAGACACACCCGTCCCGGGCACGCTGCCTGAAGCACCTCGAGGCGTGCGCTCGCCCTGTGCCCTCCACCCTCGATTTGATTCTCTGCGCTTGACTCCCACGCTGGACCCCAGCCCCATGCTTTGCGGGATCTTCTCACCACCCCGCCCCATTCCGTCTGACAGCTGGCCCACGCCACGCCACGCCACGCCACGCCAGGGGGCCCCACCTACCGGCGGCATCACGGGCTCAGTTCGGAACGCCTCCGGGGCCACCCGCACTGCGGGTTCCGCGGCCGCGTCGGGGGCGGTCCGGGGCACCGGCTGGAAGGTGACCGAGAGCCGGTCGCGCTGCATCGCCGCCTTCAGCTCCGAACAGACCTGCTGCTCCGCCTGCGGAGGGGAGGGCGGGAAGGGGGGACAGGAAGGAGGTTGGTAGGCATGTTGAAGCTGTGCTGTTGCCAGAGCACTGGTCCGCCTGCGTGGGGCGGGAAGGGTCGGGCGGTGGCCGGTGGCCGGTGCATCCAGGGGCCGGCGGGTGATGCCCTAGGTACTCGATTCGGGTAGGAGTAGGGATCGGGGAGCCAAGGTAAGACATACAGGCAAATCGTACCGACCATGCGATGCCGTGAGTGGTCTGCCAAGGCCGCCCGTGCCAGTAGCGCCCCCGTCACCCGCAGCGCGCGCAGCAGTCTACATCATCCTACATGCCGGGGCCGCACCCCACCCCACCACACCGCCATCCTACACCGCTACACGCCATCCATGGCGGCCCCATCATGGTCACGGCGGCTCCGACACTCGCCTCGATGACAGACAGCCAGGCCGGTGGGTCGGACCTGCGGTCGACCCCGCGCACCGCCCTGTCCAGCAGCCGCCGGCACTCCTGAAACGAACATAGCGACGAGATCGAGGAGAAGAGATCATCGGAGGATGGCGCATGGGTATCAAGGGCGGGAACGGGATTCACGATGATGCTTGACGTGATGGAGCATCAAACTGGCTGATAGTTCCAAGATAGCTACCTTTACACATGGAGGTCATGGTGGAGACAATGGGTGCAGAGCATGGCATGGCAGAGCCGGATTGTGTTGAGCACCGGCTGGAGCGACGAGATGCTTGATGTACGGCCCCGAAATTGCGCGGCAGCACCCGCAAGGGCCAACTTCACGGCCAAAAAGCAAAGGAGTCGGCGTCGCGAGGGGCATCGCAGCGCAAAAGGGATGGGGGGGTTAGAAAAGTGACGGGATCAAAGCTCATGGGTCTACGGCATTGTACAAAATCAATAATAAACAAAGTGAATGCGTGTGCAAAGGCTGCGATGCGCTGTGCTGAGCGGGCTGAGGTGGCTGAATCGCGGAGCTGAACGGCTTCACTGAGGTGGCTGCTGCGCGGAGCTGAACGGATTGGCTGAGGTGGCTGCTTCGCGAAGCTGAACGGCTTGGCTGAGGTGGCTCCGGCGCGGAGCTGAACGGCTTGGCTGAGGTGGCTGTGGCGTGGAGCTGAAGCAAGGGCTGTGCTGCAAGATCAGGAGCCTGCTAATGATGATTCCCCGGGCCCAACCCAGTTACCGGTCCCTCCCTGGGCCCGACCCAACAACGAGCCACCCGGCACATGATCCCGAGCCCAGCCCAATCGTCACCTACCGGATGCGGGATCTCGTTAAGGTGCACAGCATGGGCTTTGGTCTTGGGGATGCAGGCGGATGCGTCAGGCGGTGAGTGAACGTGTTGGCAAACCCGACGAAGCACTCCTTCCCATGAGTGATCGATCCTGCCAGCAGCAACACGAGGGCGGGGTCAGCGTGTATCGTGTGTGGAAAGCTGGCGTGGAAAGCTGGCGAAGCAAAACTTACCTACCAACTTACCAACACCTGGATGGGCTACCATCGCGCCTGCAAGCAATAAGAAGTAACCACCAAGGGAGTCAGCTCGTGCCATGAGCAAGGGGCCGATTTGCAATCGATCACAAAGCGGCTGACTCATCACCTTGTAGGCGCGGACATACCACTGCACCTGGCCAATCGATCCGCAACAGCAGCCACCGCGCCTGCAAGCAATAAGAAGTAACCACCAAGGGAGTCAGCTCGTGCCATAACGCGTGGGCAGATCCGTATTATCGCACAGCCACAACACCGACCAGGCCTATCACCTATCACCATGAGCGGTCCTGCACGTAAACGTCGGAGGAAATGGCGCATGGGTATCAAGGGCGGGAACGGGATTCACGATGATGCTTGACGTGATGGAGCATCAAACTGGCTGATAGTTCCAAGATAGCTACCTTTACACATGGAGGTCATGGTGGAGACAATGGGTGCAGAGCATGGCATGGCAGAGCCGGATTGTGTTGAGCACCGGCTGGAGCGACGAGATGCTTGATGTACGGCCCCGAAATTGCGCGGCAGCACCCGCAAGGGCCAACTTCACGGCCAAAAATCAAAGGAGTCGGCGAGCTGAGCGCCCTTTCAGTGCGGCTAGCCGCCGCTGCCGCCGGCCTGCGGGCTGGATGCAGGCCTGCAGCATGTCGTTCTCTCTTGACTGACGACGGCGCCTGGTTGGCGCAACAGTGCCATGGAGCCAGACTGCTGATCGCCGAGTAACCATTTCCTGTGGCCTGTCACCGACACGTCTCGAGCCGCATCCCAAGTTCCCAACTGACCCGTACACGGGATCCCTGCGGCCTCCAAGTCCGCCGGCCCGCCCAATCGCCCACCGTCTTCCCCCGTTCGGCGCTCAGCAACCGCACCTCGCAGGCCGCCTCCGACTCCCCCAGCTCCATGGCCGCCTGCCGGTCGCGTGCCAGGCACAGTGCCGCGCGGCCGGTGTGCAGGGCCGCGGCGGCCGGCAGCAGCCACAGCAGCCGATCTGAGGGCGGCAGCCCGGCCGGGGCGGCCCCCGCCAGCTCCTGCGCGGTGGCTGCCGCCTGGCGGTACAGCGTCGCGCAGCCTGCGGTCGAAAGGAAATGGCGCGCGGGCGGGCTTGGCGGCTACCCACGCCGTTGCGGCTGGAGGTTGCGGGGGGCCGGGCCCCAGGGTTGCCGTGGTGGTTCAACGTGGGTTACGCGTGAATCCAGGGGAGCCAGGTAAGGGCGGCCGTTGAGGCATTAACGTGAGAACAATGCAGGGAGGTGGCGCTCCGCTTTGGGCATGCGAGTGCGAGGAGCTGCTAGAGCGGCGGTAAGGCTGCGGGCATCACGCCCAGCGACTGCCACACCCGACCCCAATCGGGCTCGGCGAGGAAAGTCCTTGAGGTAAAACTGCACGCCTCCACGTCAAAGCTATTGACCCATTCGAGATCGGGCTGGGCACGAAGGACCCAGATCGGGCTGGGCACGAAGGACCCAGATCGGGCTGGGCACGAAGGACCCGACGTGTCAGAATTGCGACGGGACGCGGCTGCTGCAGCTACCGACATCTAGCGACGGTGCTGGCGTTGGTCGAGAGCCGTCCGGCGACAACGCAGACGGAGCGACGGCGAGCACCTCCTCAGGGGCCATGGCGGTCGACGCGGGCGCGAGTTTGGGATCGGGAGCCAGCGGCGGCGGCGGCGGCGGCGGTGCGGGCTCCCGTTCAGTGGACGCCGGGCAACAGCCCGCCAGCGCGCAGGAGACGGAGCTGCTGCTGCGGAAGGTGGCGGCGGTGGCGGAGGCGGTGGGCATCAGCGGCCAGGAGACCAAAGGCGGAGGACATCATGGTGGGTGGATGAGTGGTGGGTGGACGTGGTTTGCGAGTTGGTAGACCGCCGGTCCGCTGTGCCACGACCCAGGCTTGCGGTGACCGGGCACGAAGAATCACCGAGGAGGCAGATGGGAGGGGGGGAGGGAGGGCGGCAGCTGCCCGAGTCGCAGCTCGCGCATGCCGTGCCGTAGCTGCGATCACGGCTCCAAGCCGCGGGCCCTCTCATTTCACGTCGGTGGCCCCTCCGCCGTGTTCCGCCTCTGGGCCCCGTGCGCCGGTTCAAGTGCGCCGGTAGACCCCGAGCACCCTCTGGAGGCCCGCAAGGCGCAGCGCCGCGGACAGCAGCGCCCACAAGAGGAGCAGCAGCAGCGGTCGGCTCGGCAGGAACAGCAGGAGGGGCAATTGTAGTAGGGGTGCGTCTATGAGCAGGAGGTGGGGTGTGGGGGCACCAGCGTGATGAGGTAAGCGCCTGGCGGTGCGCGTCCGAGCGTTTACCGACACATGGGTGGCATCTCAGGATGATGTCACATGACCGGCTAGGCGAGCCGAGGGGTCAATTAGGAAGGGTTAAGAAGGGCAGGCGATGGTGCATGTAACTATCTGGGTCAGCGTCTGGCAACGTGGCAAGGCCTGTTGGCACATCATGCGGTGCGCAGTCGGGTCTTCACGGGCAGAAGTTGCGCCCGTTTGCCTGTGCAACTGTACGACCTGAACGTGGCGGATACCTTCATGGGGCGCCCTGGCTCGGTCCGCGACTGAGCGGGAGCAGCCGCAGAGTAGGCGACTGCGTTGTGTGGATGTGAATGTCGGACTCCGGGAACAGGCAAGTAAGGTGCGTGGGGCCGAGTGTTATGTGGTAACTTTTGTTCCGCAGGAACGAATCCCGGACATGCTGCCGTGTCGAGAATGACGTGTGCGACGTCCACGTGGTACCTTCGCCTGGGTATCAGGGGGAATCCCAAGTAGATGGTGGTCCCCGGCGCGGACAGATGATGAATGCGCGGTGGCATGAAGGGCTGGCCTATGGCGCAACATGTCACTTTCGATACGGAGCACGATCTGACGGCGCCTGGCGGGGATTGAGGCGCCTGGCGTACCGATTATTCCAGACCTTGTCAGGCTGAAACGAAACGAGCCAATGAGCCCTAATCCTGTCTACATCAAAGCGCCACCAGGATTGGGACGTGCAGTCCTCTGCTACGACGCTCGTACACTGCTAATTTTGGAGAATTCGCAAGGCCCGGACATAGTGTCCCCTGCCACGATCTAAGCAACCAAGTTACGACGACAGCCGCCGACGTCGTCAGCCCACGGGAGCTCAGGATGAGGCCCCCCTGACACACACCACACACATTCGAATACTGCCCAACCTGCAGTCCTAGCCCAGCGGCGGCGCTACCGTATTCGATGCTTGCCCACTTCTTGACGCAGAGCATGGATCACGAGGCACAGCAGCTGGAATAGAGTGCCAAACCTTGCGGACGACGACTATCGGCCTCCGCTTCATCAACCAGCGACATCACCGATCCTGGATAAGTTATCCAAAGCCCAACCACCTAGGAATACGAACTGCTGCTGCCCCTACATGCAAGAGTGTACTGCTCACCCAGCGACTGCACACCCAGCGACTAGAGAGGCCCTTCTCTTTCGCAAATCCTACTCAATTAACGCACACACCCCGCTCGTGGCAGACATAGCATGCTTTGGCATCAATTTAGACGGACTCAAGCTCTCGGAATGACGTGCAGCTGCCAGGCACTCGACAAAGAGGACTCAGTGCCCGGCAGTCAGCACAGGCGACGGGATACAGCCAGGCGCCCACTGCCCCTCCTCAGTCACCTGCGTGGCGCCCCCCGCCTCGCTGTATGCGCCGCTGCCATCAGTACATCGGCCGTCCGGGTCGAACTTCCACGAAGCTTGCCATCCAGCGCCCATGTGATACCGCACGTGAAATCGACCCACCGCACCGCAGGCGTCGCAACGCTTCAAGGGATTGCCTTGGGTGCCTCTGCGTGAATGCCTCCTGCGTACATTCACCCCCCGATGCACCGGTCGATGCCGCCGCGCTCGCTGTCCCCCAAACGAGCCCCAGAAGATTGCCCTCAGGCACTCGCGCGTCCGCGCTGTATCTCTACCTGTGGTGGTCTCGCCGTTGAGGACCACATCCTGCCCAAGCCTACCCGTGCTTCAGAGCCCACGACATCGTCGACTGCAGGTACCGCGGCGTCTTGCTGCAGCTGTTGCTGCTGCTGCCGCTCGTGACCGCAGCACCGCCGCTGCTGCACTCGCCGCTGCCGGCGCTTCCCCGCCGCGTCACCGACGCTGGTCCCGACGACTTGGCCGGCCGGGGCGCGGACGCCGCACCCGAGACGGCGGCCGAACCCGGCGTCGAGGCGAGCGGCAGCGCTGAAACCGTCGCCGGGGTCGCGGGCCCTGCACGCCGCTGGCCACCTCCGACTGACCGGTGCGTGACTGGGCCGGAAACCCCGCTCGTGCCCTCAAATGCCTTCGCCGCTGTGGATGTGGTGTCGCGGGTAGGCCAGCCCGCAGCATTATTAGACGGCAACGGCGTCCGGAGCTGCCCAAGCGGTGTCCGGGCCCGGTCCGCCTCCGGCACGTTGCATGCAAGGGCCGCGCCTCCGGGCTTGTACACCGGCGGGACTGCCGATACATGGCCTGGCAGTCCGCCGTCCGCCTCTCCCCCAGTGTCGTCGCATTCCGTCGCTCTACCGTGGGGCCACGAAGCCTGATCTGGCAGCAAGGTGCGGGGACGGAGGTTCATGTGGGCAGTGTCGGCGCGGCCGTCGGTGCTGATGCTGCCGCCGGCAGTGTCGGAAGGGCTGTCGCGCAGCAGCAGCGTGGCAGACGGCAGCGGCAGATGGGGGCTGAAATCCACGCTGCCGGGAGTCGCAGCGCTGCCGCCGTGGGGCGTCTCAGCGCACTCGCACTGCGGTGTGTTGAACAGCCAGCTGTGTGCACCGAAGACCGGCGTGGAGTCGGTGCCCTTAGCCTGGGAGCTAATTGGCGGCGTGCCTGTGGAATTCGTGGCCGAGTAGGGCGCCGCTGCGGTGGAGCCGCGCGCCGGGGTGAGACAGGCGCTGCGCTGCAACAGACCCGTCACGGTCAACACGCAAGCCATCCCCGCGCGCATGGAACCCAATGCAACCTCGGCATCAGTGCCCTCGACTGCGGCCGCAGTCTTGACAGCGGCGGCGCCCCCTGCGACGACCATCAGGCCGAACCCGAAGCCGGCAGCTGCTCCGGACGGTGTCGCCTGCCCCGCTGCCTCAGCGGGCACCTGCTCCTCGCCGCGCGGGCTGCAGGAGGGGCAGCCGGCTGGCAGCCGCAGCTCCGTCTCAGGCTCAGACACCTCAGCCTGAGCAGCGTTGTCCGTGGCGAAGGTCAGCTCACGACGGGCCACCATGTCGTGGCCGCGGCCCTCGGGGCCGTCACTGCCGGACGCGCACGCAGCCACAGGCACCTCGCTGGCGCGCGGGGGTAAAACTGGCTGCCCAACATGGACGGCGGCTTTGAAATTCAAATCGTCACAAGATGTGCCATTGTCCGCGTCGCGCTTGCCAACCCGTGTGGGCGTCGGGCGCACGATGTCGCGGAGGCTGCCGGCGCTGCCGCGCTTTGTCTTGACGCCCCGGCTCCGGCGCCGCAGTGGGGGACTGCGGACCGCGGGATCGCTGCTAGCACCGCTGTCTTCATCACCGCAGCTGGGTGACGCGAGTCGGTGGGAGGAGGGGCTCGCGCCGACGGCGAGCGGCTGCTGCGCTTGCTGCAGCGTGGGCTGGCTCTTGCAGCGCCGGTAAAGGTGCGCTGACGACTGCGGCGGCAGTCCGCCATCGATCGGGCGATGCTGTACTGTGTCGGAGCCAACCTGCGGATGTTACAACGGAACATCCCAGGGCTGGTGGCGTGCAGATGACCAGAACTCGCAGTGTTACACGCGGCTGCGTTCCAAGATTACCATCAAGGGATGTAAGGGCATCGATAGCGTGAAGGATGGCAGTGCACGGGTTAAGAGTCTGTGCACGGTACTTGCTCGGTTATACAGGGTGCTGCCGGGCGCGCCATGTGCAAGTACCTGAATGCTGGTGACCTGGCCATGTGCTCGTGATGAGGAAGGTGGTGCCAAACACCTGGCAGGTAGCTGCGCGCCACTGCCTCCGGTTGTTATGCTCCTGCCAACCGCCCGTGTTCCTCGCCGCGCAGGGCTCTTAGACTGCGGATTATCCCATCAGAACATAGGGAAGCTGCGCAGTGAGATGTTGGCGCATCCAAAGCGTGAAAATGCAGAGTGCATGTTCTGAAGAGGAACACGCATCCAGCACGAGAACACGAGCGTAACTCAAGCTAGTGCGAGGGGAGCGAGAAGCCGTCGGAAGCAGGTTGGGGGTAAGCAACCCGCGTCTCCACATACCTGTGGAGCGATGTAAAGACGATTTGTCCACCACCGAGAAGGAGCCGAAGAAGGCTCGTTTGCCACGGGGATGGCGGATGCACCAAAAGAGTTGCGCCTGCGGCACACGGATCGAGCCTGTCATCGGCATTTTATCTGCGATCTTATCCAGCCTCTCCGCTAGGATTTATATGACGGCAACCCACCAGCATTTCTCAAGCAATCGTGCGAGAGCCGCGGGCAAAACGGCCTGGGCGCGGATTACCGCAAAAGCAATGAGGTTCATCCATAACCGGACGCACTGTACATAACTATTGTAGATGGAATAGAAAGGTGCCAGAACTGCCCTTGGGAGCATCCTGGCGCAGCAGGGCGAAATGCAATCTCACGGTGCCACCGAACACGCTAAAATTCAATGAACAAATGCACAAGATAGATAAGTAATTCAATCATATGCCGTGCCAACGAGACTGGCCGTCCTGGGCCAAATCTGTCGACCAACTGTTCGTTTTGATTCCGTGCGAAATGTCGTGCAGGGACGACAACCCGAGCGCAACAGCTGCTGGAGTTACACAACCAACGTCACGTCGGTATGGTTGTTATTAGGCTTTGCCGGTAAACCAATTCAAGCTGTATAGCTTGTAGTTGCAGTCATGCTTTCTCTGCGCTGCGTCCCGCTGCAGAAGGCAACTGCGAGGCCCAGCCGAGGTCGGCTGACCGTTAGGAATGCAGCTTTCGATGTGCGTCCTTACACGCTCCGGAAGGGCGACACGCTAGAGAGCATTGCGAAGAAGCGAAGTAAGTTGGTCACGCTGACTTACCGTAGTTTGGAGCAGACTGTTCAACCTCACGGCATCGTCAAATACCTGGATATTATGCAGGTGTAACCATTGACCAAATTTTGGGCATCAACCCGGACGTCAAGGCGGATAACGTCGCGGAGGGACAGACCATTCTTCTGCCTGCCAACAAGCTGTCTAGTCGAGACAGGGAAATCCTCAGCGGCATTGGAACTACTTACCGCCTGTACCCTGTTCGCGCGGGGGAGACCCTCAGCGACGTGCTGTCGAAGCGCGGCATTAGCGTTGCGGAGTTCCAAGCGCTCAACCCAGGCGTGGATGTTGCGGCTATCAAGGGTAGGTATTACGATAGGCACAATGATCTGGGGTCATCCCAGTGCCTACGTTGTCGCTGGCGGTAAGGGTCCGCAACTCGGGCACGCCTTTACAACTCCCGCCAGTTGCAGGGCGCCAACGTGGACCCAACGCACAGACACGATTCCCCTGACTGTCCTCTTGTCTGGTCCCACGATACGAATTTCCCCGCAGACAACCAGGTGGTCAAGCTGCCGATCGACAAGTTCACAGTACGCGAGCGGGAGATGCTGATAGGTTCGGGAATCCTGCCGCACGAGTTCTTCTCGGCAGCCAAGAACCCCTTTGTCATCGGCCTTGGCGGACGTGAGTCAGTCTTACCGCCGGCAGTGGTAGCCAAGCGAGGGGGCTTGCAGGACAAGCGTTAACCACTTGCTCGGGGCAGCACGGCTCAACCAATCACTCTCCAGGATCTGCAATCAATGTGAACAGACCCGTAGCGGCTCATGCACGCGCTCACACCCACCGCCGGCACCAGCCGCCACACGGCAACAACACACACTTGCACCCACGCGAGGTTGGCAGAGCAGGCACAACGAGCAGCCGGCGCAGGTATACTACAATATGCCGCGCGCTGGTAAGCCCACTCGTCGTGGCGCCCTGGCCACCCCGGTCGGCCCTGCGGGGCGCCGGGGATTTCGTGCGCGGCCGGGCAAGGAGTGTCCCTCCCGCCCCGCCGCTCCTCGCACACCAAGTGAGCTCTCCCAGGTTTCCCTGCCACGAGCTTTTGGCAGAGAGAAGTATTATGAGCCAAACATGTGCACGTGTGTCAGGGGCAACACTTTAGGCGCATCACGGCGCCGCTGCGACGCAGGCTACTGATTATAGTGCCGCTGCGACAGGGGCACAGGACTTGGTCTCGGGTCTGACACTCGACTCCCAAGAAAGTGCCGCCTTACGCACTCTGATCTGTCCCGTGGCATGCCTGCCCAACATTTCAGTATCCCGGTCGCCGCCGCCATCGCCCTTCCCCCCATGTGCAGTAATGCTGGTGTGCGGCTTCGTGATGGCGTGGCAGCGGTTCTATTCGGACCCGGACATGCAGGCCACCGACTGAGACGGGGCGGAGGACGCACCGCACGGAGGGGAGCCGTCGGGCGCTGAGCGAAGGCCGCGACGCTGGCAGCATCACGTGGAGCTGGCCCCGCCCACGGAGCCGCAGGCGCACCGGGGCAGGGTGAGCGTGGGCAGCGACGTGCCTGTGGTGGGAGGTCACAGCTGCGCACGGCGGCCGCTGTCTGCGTGTCTGCTCGGTGTGACACCTAGGTCAACGGCGAGGTCCGCGGTTGCCTGCAGCGGCAGCACGGGGGGCGTGCGTCCCGCCCGCGCGGCAGTCCGCTGCTCGCTCTTCGGGGAATGGGGTCCCAGTAGGAGCTTTGCCTCATGCCTGGCCTCGCAGGGTGTTGTGCCGTGACCGCGGCCGTACCAGCGGGGTTTTACGGTGTGCCGCTCAGTTCTCAGCGATGCGTTTGCTTTGCGAGGCCTTGGTGGCATCCTGGCGCCTGGGAGGTTGGCGGGTTGTGGATTGGGGCATACAACTGTCTTTTACTGGTCTGTGTTCTGTCAGATAGGTCTATGAGGGGCCGTGGGCGTGACGTTGGCCCGCTTGAAATCTGCTAGGAGAACTACGTCATTACATGCCGCACTCTTGCATCATCCCGAAGAGAGGTGATGAGGGTCAAGGATATGGGTTCGCTCTGGTTGCATATCTGCCCCGGCGGTGCGGATGTTCATCCGATCCCCGGTTGTTGTTGGAGTTGCTTTTGCGGTTTTGGGGCGGAACCCTGCCTGACACGATTGGGAAAGAGGGCCGGTCTGACTGTATATATATATCACACGTGGCATGGGTGTCCGGGGAACCGGGATCCGGATGGGCTTGCGACAGCGGGCATAGGAGCAATGTGGGTGCGCGGCTGTTTGGGGGTTGGGTTGGGTCCCGATTTAATACCGAGCCGTGTCCCAAAGCGGCGGCGGTTGGTGTGGGGCGCTCCCCTTCTCCGCGGACATATGAGCCTCGGGGTGGGCTGCTGGGAGGCGCTGAGGGCGGTGCCGTGTCGAGGTGTCCTGAGCACCGGTTGCGATTGGAGGAGCGGCTCTCGGCCGTTGAGAGCCGCGGCCTGCGCGGGTGCTGGCACCGGTCTGGCACGGGGCTTATGTGGGCAGCCCCGACACATTGCATCCATTTGTCAGGCGGCCAAGTGACCAAGGCTTGACACAGCGCACCACCCCTCAGCACCCCAGATGCGAGAGCTTCGTTGCTGCTCGTATTCGGGTCCCGCCCCGCGCCCGCACCACTGGGTGCTCACACTCGAAAACTCGCGCGTCCTACACCAGCACTGCAAGACCCAGCCAGACAAGTGCTGCGACCAGCGCCCCGGCCGCAGCGCCCAACCCAATACGTTCAGGCCAACTGCGCGCGTCTGTCCCAGCGGAGCGCGTTGCTCCGCGCATGCCGCCCGAACCCACGGCTGGAATACGCCTCTGAGATACACGCAACGCTAGCGTAACGACGGTGCATTGCGTGGTGCTCACCTACATGCACGCGCACGGCCGTGACATAGCTGCGATGTACCCGTCGGTACCCGGTCCTCGTGACACCCGCACATTCGACCCACCGCATCCCAGCCCACTCCCGATCTTCCTCACAAACCCGCCCAAAAGTGGGAACCTGGCAACGGCGGGATGAAAAGTAACCCCCATCCGGCCGGTCTGGAAGGCACCGTAACGTCAATCACACGCACCTGTTCAGTATGTGGGGTTATTAATGGTCAGACGATTCATGAGACACGCATTCCGCAGCTCAACAGCGACAGCCCCTCAATGCCAACAGACACGGGCATGTACCCATAACACGTGCTGGTATCCATACCCAAGCCTGCCCGTCGGCCCATGCACATGGGGGCGGCCGCGTAAAAAAACGTCCCATCGCGTCCGTCAAGAGGTCGCCACCGTCTTGGTCAGTCCTCCTTGGGCGCCTCGTGCGCCCCGCCGCGGTCGTGCGCCTCGCCGGGGCCGTCGTCGTAGTCCTCCGCGCCGTACCCCACCTGCACCACATACGGTACGGCAGACATCATGCGAAAAGATACCGTAGTCGCACCTAGGCAAAGACCCAAGCAGCGCGGGCGGGCATGCGACGGACGGCTCCGGCAGCGCCACAGGCACACCCCCCCCCCGCACACACACACACACACACCCATCCAGCAGGGGCAGGGACCGTTGGCCGCCGCTGCGCGTTCCTCGACCCCCACCCGCCGTCGAGCTGACGGACATCAGCGACACGGCACCTGTGGACAGCTGCTTCACACCTGCGGTACGGTACTAGATCTCCCTGCTTGTTATGGGTCCCGGTGCTCCTCAGCAAAAAAGGCGTGGTGCCCCTACCGCTTGACGCCTTCTCGCACCTTCTCGCTGTCATCACTCCCCATCAGCAACCCGTCGTCCTCCTCGCCCTCGGCCGGCTCCTCGTCCTCGCCCTCCTCGCCGCCGCTGCTCTCCGCGGCCTCCCCGTCACCATCCTCCGCCGCCGCGCCCAAGCCCCGCCGCCGCTTCCTCGACGCGGGCCGCCTCCCGGCCGCCGTCGCCGCGGCCTCCTCCTGCTGCTGCTCCTCCGCATCGCCCTTGGCCTCTCCTTTGCCGCCGTCGCCCCTGCAGCCGCACCGCACCGTCACGCAGGCGCGACACCGCGTGTCGTGCAACAGAGAACCCCTAGAGTCTGCCCTGCCGCCTGGAACAAGATACAAGAACCGTACCCCGTCACCCGATCTCCGCACATCCGCTCGTGTCCCGCGCGTTAACTCCCCTCCTCTCCCTTCCCTTCCCCTAATATGTCTACCAATGTCCTATTCCCCTTCCCTCCCGCTGAAAGCGCCGTTGCGAAATCGCAGCGGTGCGTCCCCGCACCGAGTACCAGACGCTGTTTGCCGCGGCCCCGCCCCCGCCCCTGCCCGTCACGACCTCACCCCGCGGCGCCGTCCCTCAACCGCCTCATCAGGTCCACCACCGCCTTCTTGGCCAGCTGGAGCACGTCCTTCTCCCCGAGACGGACCTGGCAGAGCCGGAGGAGGAAGAATTGAAAACAGAAGCTGCCCAAACCGTACAAAATACGCCGACTGCCGGACGGAGCAAGGTTCAAGTTTGAACGTCCCAGTAGCGCAACCGTATATCTCCCCCGCGACGATGACGGCAGCGGAGCTGCCCCATGTGATGCCGTGCCCCCCGGGGACGGCCGATGCCGCTTCTGCTCGGTGGCAAGGACACAGGCAGTCAGACACCAAACCGCGCAGCGCAGAGCGGCGCAGACAAAGTGCTGCTCCCCAACCCCCTTCCCACGAGCCCGTCGCACGTCTTTACCATCGCACCGCCCTTCCTCCCCTCACCCGGACCTACCCGCACCGCCAGCCGCTCCCGACCAGTGCACTGCGGGTTCTTGAGGCGCCGCACGTCCTCCTTGACGCTGCTGGGGTAGCGCTCCAGGCAGGCCTCCAGGACCTATCTCGTAAGTCAGCGGCAGTACGGGACATGCACGGCAAGATTGATGAACCACGGTCCAGCGGCCAAGTAGCGGCCTAAAGCAGTCCGGGCAAGACCGGTGCTGGCAGTAGGACCTAGTCCCGGTCACGTCACAAAAAGGTGGCGGGGAAAGAGGCCGCCGAGTATGGTGCAGTAAGCGGGCGGCGATCAGCGGCCCTGGGTGGGGCCCTGGGGCGTGGGGTGGGTACGGTGTCCGTCGAGTTACGGGTCAGTGACGAGGTCGGCCCGCGTGCGCGGGCCGCCCCTCAAGCTCCAGGGTGCGTGCGCCCACCCCCCTTTCTGGGTTCCTTTTCTCTTTTCATTTTTAGGCCCCAGCGCCCCCCCCCCGGTACCTGCAGCGACGTGATGCAGGCCATCTCCGCAAAGTCCTCATCCTCCTCCAGCAGCGTTGTCCCCAGCGCCAGCTTGGGGACCGCTGGCCCGCCCTCCGCCGCCGGCGCGGACGCCGACCCGGCGGCCGCCTCGCCGCCGGCGCCGCCCGCCGCACCCCCCGCCTTTCCCGCCTTGGCTTTCCCGGCCTTACCCTTGGCCGCGCCGCCGCCCTTCCCGCTGCTGCCCTTGCCGCCGCCGGATTTCTCCGGGCCGCTGCCCAGGAACTCCCGCCGCAGTTCATGGAACTCATCTTTGGTCATCAGGAGCACCTGCGCGTCGCCGCCGCGGATGCGCAGAGGCCGACCCACGGGTCAGGTCACTGGCAGAACAGACTAGCGCGCTGGGCAGATTCCTGGAGCGCGCCGCTGCAGCGGCCCTGATACAAACGGCGTACTGGTGCCCGGCGTCCGAGCACCCAGCTCCTGACTACGGTCCCGCTCAGCCGCGTACCCGTACCCCTACCCGTACCCCTACCCGTACAGCGGCAGCAGCGGCAGCAACAGCAGCAGCAGCAGCTCGGGAAAGCCGCCAGGACCCCTTCGGGTTGCATCCCATCCCAAAGCGCCCACCCGCCGGTCCCCATCCCGTCTCGGAGCAGTGCAAACGACGACGGCCCACTGTGACCCGTGGGTCATTGGCGGTGAGCCACGGGTTGGTCATTGGGCCGGCCCGATACCTCCGACCCGCCGGCCCACGGCCCACGCACCTGCACCGCGGTCATCAATTCGTCGGGCAGCGGCTCCCGGGCCAGCAGCACAAACTGAGTGGACTCGGGCGCCGCCGGCTGCAGCACCCCGCAGGCCGCCAGGAAGTCCTGTTTGGCGCGCTGGAGGGCCGCGGGCGGGGCCTGGTCCATGGACCGCAGCAGCCCCGTGCACACCTCCTCCACCACCGACCAGGGGACCAACGCCGCGTTGTACGGGTTGCGGTACACGCCGCCGCCGGCATCGGCGGCGGCATCGGCTGCTGCTTCTGTCTTGGCGCGCTTCTTGGGCGACGGCCCCTCCGCGGCCTGCGGCCGGAAGTCGTCCTCGCTGTCCAGGAAGCCGTACGTCTGCAGCAGCTGCGCGTCCGACAGGTTGCCGTACGTATGCAGTACCTCCTCCCCCGCCTTGATGGGCTTGTCTGCGGGCGTGTGGCGGCCGGGCCGAGTGCGGGTGCTTCATAGGGGGGGAGTTGCATGGGCGGCTGTGGTCGGGGGTACCACCCGGACTACATAGCGCACCGCGGTGGTCTCCACACACGGGCCTGGGTGGTTCTGGGTGGGCTTCTCATTCAACACATGGGATCCCCACGCCCGCGTGGTCCTGTGGCCACGCGCTGGGTTTGAGGCTCCCGGCCCTTCGTGATTCCGTAGCTACTGGTGCCGCGTACCAAAGGAAGGAGTGTTTGATGTCGAGGTGTGGGGCTGACTCGTGTGTCGGGCAAGGTGGTGCACGGCGAGGGCCGTTTCCGGCGACACTGCCGACGCCTCCTCCTCGGGCTTGTCCCGGACGGGTGTGGACGGGGCGTGCCGGGAGTGGTGCAGCGGGCCAGCGCCCGGAGGATGGGCGGGACGGAGGGCGGGAGGGCCTTCACGAAGCCCCGAGGCGCTATCCCCCCCGACCCACAAACCCACAAACACGCGGCGGATGGGTTCCTCCCCCTCCCCCTCCCCCCCCGCATGCCCACACACGCGCCCCGCCCCGCCCCGCCCCGCCCCGCCCCGCCCCGCCCCGCCCCGCCCCGCCCCGCCCCGCCCCGCCCCGCCCCCAGTCGCCCTGCCTGCTCGCATGACGAAGAAGGCCCCCAAGGCCCCCGGCGCCGCCGCCGCGCCCGACGCCGCCGTGTCCGCCGATGCCGCCGCCGCGTCTAGCAGCTTCGCCGCCGCCGCCTGCGTCCAGTTGAGCCGCTCCAGGTGGGCGTTGCGGCGGGCTGGGTTGTGCGAGTGGTTGATCATGTCTATCCCCGGCAGCAGGAACACCTGCGTGCCGCCGTCCTCCAGCTTGGAGATCTGCGGGGGTTGGGGGTTGGGGGTTGGGGGTTGGGGGTTGGGGGTTGGGGGTTGGGGGTTGGGGGATGCTGTGTCGGTGAGAGGGTGGTGGCTGGTTGCATCCAGAGTGGCGGCAAGGGACAACGAGGCCGAGATCGGGTCAGGCGAGGCCAGTTGGGTGATCGGGCAACGAGCGCAACTGCAATCAGGCAGAGAGCTGTCGCTTGGTATCGTTTCCTGTCGGACAGAGTGGGCTTGGTCAGGTCTTGGCGCCTTGGTGTGTCTCCCCCGGGCGCAGCAGCGGGGAGGGTCCCCGAAGGGGCGCCCGAAGTGTGTTGTGGCGGGAGAGCCTCATCCCCGATACCTTATCCCCAATGGCGCCGACACCGTTACATCCTGCGCCTGTCCCAGCCACACCGCGCCACGCGCCTCCGCCCCGCTCAACGCCTGCAGCGTCTCCGCCGCCTCACGCTCACCCTGCCTCTCAGCCTCCCGCCCTCACCCACATCACCCCCCACGTCCCTTACACACCATCCGAACTCAGACTCAACCCACCCGCACACATCCCGGCACCCGCGGTACGGCACACGCCAACCCTGCTCCCCTCCGCTGCCCGCCCCCCCCTGGGCCCCAGGGGCCTCCTCACGCCACTCCGCACACCTCCTTGGCGCCCGACACCCAGTTCTCCGCCTCCAAGTGGAAGGCCCGGCTCTGCACCAGGCTCGCCGCCCCCACGAAGGCCGCCAGCCCGGCCGCCCCCTCCGACTCCGCCTTGCCGAGCCCCGGCCACAGGTCCGGTCTGGCAGCCAGGATGGGCGCCACGTGGCGGCGGTACACGTCGGCGGCGGGATCGGGGCCCGACTGCTCCAGGGATGTGCCTGAGGGGGGCAGGGCCGAGGAATGGAACCTTAATGGACGTTGGGGGACAGGGAAAGGGGGGCCGCCGGCGCAGGGCAGGACGGCGGACGGTAGTTGGGGGCTCGTATGCGCAGCGGGGGGAGCCGCAGTCGCGATGAGGCGGCTGCAGGTGGTGGTCGGAAGGTCGAGGTGCGGGTGCGGGTGCGGGTGCGGGTGCGGGTGCGGGTGCGGGTGCGGGTGCGGTGCGCGCAGCCGGCAGCTGGCGCAGGAGGGCTTGGCAGATTCATGGACCCGGCGGTTGGCACCGCAGGTGGTAGGGATCGGATGCGATCGCACGCGATGCGAGCGAGGGAACCTCCTGGGGACATGGTGAGGGGGCTCTGCAGCCCCGGGGCCCACTGCGGAGCAGACGACCGTCGGGCGCGTGCGCCGGCACATCGTGCGGCACTCCTTGGCTGGAGGCTAACCGAAGTCGATCAGCACCCACCCACCCACCCGCCCACCTTCCAGATCCGCTTTGTCATCCTCAGTCCAGTTGAGCAGGCAGTCGGGGCAGCTGGGCGGCAGGGTGGCCACGTAGGCGGCCCAGGGAGACGCCGACCCACGGGCCACTTCCGACATGAGCGCGAGGGTGGTGGCCAGGAAGGGGCTCAGACCCGGATGGGCCCCGCGGAGGTACCGCACGGCTTCCGGGAAGGTGTCGGGCCGTCTGGGGGGTTTTGGCGTGGGTGGGTGGGTAGAAGGAGAAGAAATGGTGCAGACCCAGTTCAGAGAAAGCACAGATGTACTTCTCCGTGCCCTCCCAAGGAGCACGGGAATTGCTGGCACTCCGTAGGTTCGGTTATGAGGTGGGCTTCGCAACGGAGCGTGAAAAACGTCTCGAGGTGTGGAGATTGGGTGTGATAGGACTGCGCCGTCGGTGGGAGAGAGTGGACCGGCTGAGGGTGCGAGGACGTGCCATGTCAGCGAGGTTTGTACGGCAAGCAACTGATTGTGTCCTCTCCCCTTATTGATGCCCCGAAACAAGGTACCAAAATGTATCATAACATGGACGACAGCAGAGGCCCTGAACGGCATGCGGCATATCGCTCGGAAGCCGCCGCCGATAGGACAGGCACAGCGATGCGCTCGGCATCCACAAGCTCACTTGTTATATTCCTCTTCAGTTGGAATGTACAATGCGCAGTCTATCGGCAGCAGAAGCAAGAGCTCGCCCTCGGCTATGTCGCCGTTGGCAACGACACCCCTATCGCCGCTGGCCAAAGTGCGGAAAAGGTCCAGCTCCTGGTGAATTTTCCCACCCTTGTCCCTCAGCCATGTCGGGAACTCCATTGCGTGTGCTATGAACAGGAGCTTTCGGCAGTTAAAGAAATCACTAAAGCAACACTATTGGTTTCGCTACTCCGCCATATGCTTAATCGTAGCTGACTCTTAAAGAGTCCTAATTACGCTTGATCAACTGGCCACCATGCAACTTGGCAACCGGCAACCGTTGCAATGCCGTATAACCACCTCCGATTGCCCAACGATTTCAAGATTTGGTCCCCAACATATGCGGTTGCATACCAGCATTTCATATGGCAGGGTTGGTCATGATACGGTTTTAATCTCTTGACAGTATATGTTGCAAGCTTATCAAAATGGATTTCCGAGTGTCAAAAGCGCCACGCCACAAGAGGCAAGGCAGTGACTGCGATGTGCAGGCGCCATGGATTGATACCGTCAACGTTACCTCCACAGACCAGCCTATCGTTTCGCCAATTGCACCAACGGTCAGCTCAGTCAACTCACGCCTCGCGAACGAGCAAGTCCAGCAGCGGACAGCTGCCAGTAGGGATAATTGCCAGTAAGTTATGGAAGTGTTGAGCGTTATCATATAAATGGAATAACATCCTACCGTGTGTGACAATTCCTTCTCTTTTTGGCATTGCTGTTTGCAGGAATCCAATTAATGCTGCGTTACTGCCTGCTCCAAGTGAGATGGGTAACTGAGTTGTTAGGCAGGGTTGCAACGACGTTGGATTTTGCAACCTCCATGGCAGCTTGGCAGCCGTGTTGATACTAGGGTCTATGTCCAGGGATGGCCTCAGACTTTAATGCCGTTGTGGGGCGCGCAGGCAGTGACGACGGAGGTTCGTGTTTGAAGGAGGCCACTATGACGTTCCGGGGCGCCCGGGTTAAAGTTAAGCTCACCCCGACGCATCTCTCCTGGAAGCCGGTCAACCCCGTGGGAGGCTGCTGCGTTGACAAACGTTCTCTCATCAAAGCAGGTCAGAGACGGACGCAGAGACGCACCCAACTCCGCCTCCACCTGTCGTGGGGCGCCGTGCGCCAGCGTGTACCCACATGCCTACCCCGCCTGCCTTGAAGCACGATCATGTGTATTTTGTATCAGCCCATGTATGATGACCGGCTACCTATTATCCCAAGCCAGAACTAAGAGCATCGATGCACATCCGCCCCACATAAAGTTCGGTCCAATCTCTCCCAGTTGCTGCGATCTTCTTGGCACGGGTCAATGCGGCACAGATACCCCCGGCTTGCTGCCGGTGCGCCTGCCCATGCGCATGTGAAACTCCCTCGCACCGCTGTCCTGAGGAATGACCGGCCCTGTCTGTTGGGTCCCGCTCGCCCACCTACCCCGCCGCCACCTGATGCGCAGTTCCAATCGACGAGATTCTGTCGGCGCTGGTGCTGAAGCCGGGATGCTGCCCACGGGTAGGGCGGCTCCGGTCGGGACTTCCTGAGAACTGCGGACGGGGGGACTTGTTGTGAGCGTGGCGGGTCTCCTAAGCCTGCAGTCTACCGGCCATGCCGGCCGGATGGATGGATGGCCGGGCGGGCGGCGGTGGGCTGCTTGGGCGACTGCCTGGCCAGCCCAATTGTGTTTACGGAGAAGCCCCACAGGGGGAACGGCGGAACCTTGCTTATTATTCAACATGAATGAATGAACGTTACAGCGGACCCCAACGGGATCGCCGGTGTATACCAGGGCATGTTACAGTGGACCCCGCGGGTCGCCGCAAACTGCAAAAACGAAACCGCGCCACCTGACAGGCTCCACAAGTGCACCGAAGCATACCCCGCACCCACTCTAACAGGGAACCACCCGTTCCTGAGGACGGGCCATAGCCAAGCATGAAGTCCTCGAAGGGGGGAGTGAGCCACCGTTGTCTGTTGTATAAGGGCAGCAACACAGCAGGGCACGATGTTCATGCTGTCGCAGAAGCCGCGCGAGCCTTTAGTGTGCGGGCATTGCTGCAGGTGCCGAACAGCACGCCGCATGGGTGGCAACGGCGTGCCACGGCGCGCCGCTTGGTCCGCGCGGTGTCTTTCGGTTGGGTGTGGCGCGGAGCAGATCACATTGGATCCGGGGAAGGGAGGACGCGCTCTGCAGTGGCCCCCTCCGCCACAGCTGGGATGCTGCTAAGGCTGTAACCCTCCCAAGGGCAAGGGCGACCTCCTTGCCTTCCCAGGGGCGAGGGATCCGACAATGCGGCCTTGAACACCCCCGGCCGGGCTTTCCTTTTCTTTTTATAAGCCCCAGCTGGCCGCCCTACCCACCCATCCATCTCCTCGCTACCGCCCTCGCGCACCCTCCTGTCCACTTACTCTCGATGGTATTTGCCCGCGTTCCGGCGGCACCCATGCACCGTTGCCCGCCGTTACCTTTCCCTCGTGGTCTTTTCGCGGTGGGTCGCCCACGGCCCTGCGTCCCCCAGGACCACACCCTGGCTGTGTACACGTTCGCGCGCAAGGGGTCGAGCAGCCCCAACACCTGGCGGCTGGTGGAGTACTGCCTGTCCACAGCAACGCCGGATCTGGCCAAGGACTGGGTGGCGGCGATCAACAACCGGGTCATGACGATCCGGGACAGGTGGGGCGCGGCGGGTGGGTGACAGTCGAAGATCCGGTGTAACGCGCGACCACACTGGGGTGTATCAGGAAACCGAGCTACCGGGGTGTGTGTGCATGCGTTGTGAAAGGAGTTGGGGGCGTCCGCGGAAGGGCGGCGAACTTCCTCACCACTTCGTAACCCTCGCTCGCCTGTCCTCCCACCATCTGCCGAGTCCCTTCCAGCCCGCCGCATCTCCCGGCCGCCGGTCGAGCTGGTCGGCTGTCCGTCTTGACTCCTCACCCTACCCCCGGCCACGTCCCCCACATGCTCTCTTCTGCACCCTCCCCCCGCCAGGCCGCGAAACCTGTTGGTGTTCATCAACCCCTACGCGGGCACCCGCCTGGCCCGGGTGACCTGGGAGCGGCAGGTGGCGCCGGTCTTCCAGCGGGCCCGGGTCACCGTCAACGTCAACGAGACCACCAAGCAGGTCCGAAGGGCGGGGTGGGGGTGGGCGGGCCGGGAGGCGGGGGGTTCCAGGAGGTGCACCGTGGCATGGGGGGTTGTTGGCCGAACTGCTGAATTGCCGTGTGCTGTCCTGCCGTGCGAAGGTCTCCTGCATTGGGGTGCAACCGGGGGCTGCCCAGGCTGGGGCTGGCACCGAACCAACCAGAAGCGCGGCTCAGACAGAGCCGGCAGGAGGCCCGGGGGTTGTAGCGCACTGGCAGGCCTGCAGACACTGCGCTGACGACCCGAGCTAAGATCCAGTCGGTGTATTGTACAGGCCCGGGGCCCAGGGGTTTCCGTCACGGTACACGGGTCGCATAGCGCGGTGGCGTTTGGAGGGCCTCACCGACGCTTGTGAATGCGGCGGTGTAACCCCAGTCCTGCTGTGTGTGCTGCGACCTCGTGCGACAGGCGCGTCGTTGAGCGCGCGCGTGGCACATACGGTGCACCGAGGAAATCGATTTAACCGCCCTTACCTCTCGCGAACTCCCGCCCATGTTAAGCAACCCGATGTTAACCAACCCGGTGTCAACCAACCCCGTGTCAACCAACCCCGTGTCAACCAACCCCGTGTCAACCAACCCCGTGTCAACCAACCCGGTGTCAACCAACCCGGTGTCAACCAACCCGATGTCAACCAACCCGGTGTCGATCAATTCCTCAGGACCATGCTCGGGACACGTTGGAGCACATGAAGGCGGAGGAGCTGGCGAGCTACCAGGGGGTGGTGGCGGTGGGCGGGGACGGGCTGTTCCAGGTGGGTGGGTGTGCGCGCCTGAGGGGGGGGTGTCGGTTTGGGATGGTGGGGTTGCCTCAGCCACACGTCCCGCGCCATGGGCGTGTTTGTGGGTCGAGGGCGAGCGGTGCGTTGCCTCAGTGCATCACTGGCCTGTGCCATCAGCTCATCACGGAGTTGAGCCGGTGGGTTGGCCACTGCCGGTCCGCAGCTGTAACGAACTGCGCACTGCTCCGAGCCTCCGTAGCGGGCTGCTGCCAGGCGGGGTGCTGCCAGGCGGGACGCCGCCAGGCCTGGCCTGGCCATGTCGTGGTGTGCGGCAGTGCGGGCGGGGGAAGGCTGTCGGGTTGCGGAGGGCGCAGGCGCACGTGCGCATCTACCTTGGGGCCCACCGCAAGTCGGAGTCATAACCCACACCTGATGTTCAACCCCACACCACCCAACGCAAGCCAACCTACCCCATCCTTGTCCTCCATACCCACCTTACCGGTCACCCAGCCAGCTGTTTCCCCGACCCAGGCCCGGCCCCTGACCGCTACGTGGTTGCCGCTCCCCCTGTGGGTCCCCAGGAGGTGGTCAGCGGGCTGCTGGCGCGCCGGGCGCGGGGCGACTCGACCGCCGCCCGCATCCGCGTGGGCCACATCCCCGCGGGGAGCACCGACGCGGTCGCCTACACGTGAGCCACCAGCCGCGCCCGGGGCTGCCGGTGCCCTATGGGTCCCCCCCCGCATGGCCTTGAAGCTTGAACCGGGGTGGGGGGGCATGATGCAACCGGGCACACCGGCCGGCGTACTCCTGCACCTCCCACGAGGTGTATTCCGAAAAAGGGGAAGCCGACCCCGACTCTCTCCTTGTCCGCCGCCAGTTGCCTGTACCCCACCTCCTCAGCCCTCTGCCCCTCCCGTCAGCGCAACCCGCTGTTCGTCCCAGTCCGTTGCTCTACTCCCCGACTCGCCTCACGCCACCAGTGCCCAGCTTGTGTGAATCCACTTGGTTTTCAAGAACCCTAACCACATCCGCCCCCCTCCTTGCTGCCCGACCCCCTCCCCGCCAGGCTGCACGGCTCCCGCTGCGCCACCACCGCCGCGCTGCACATCGCCCTTGGGGACCGCCTGTCGCTGGACTGCGGCCGCGTGGACGCCGCGGATGGCACCACGCGCCACTTCGTGTGCCAGGCGGGGTACGGCTTCATGGGCGACGTGATGCGGTTCAGCGAGAAGCTCAGGTTCATGGGACCTGGCAGGTGGGTGGGTGGGCGGGTGAGTGGGTGGTTGCTTTGGGCAGGGGGGGGGGTGCGAGGGCGGGTAGGTGGGGGCCTGGAGGAGCCCTGAGCTGCGGCCTGGCTATATCAGGTGGACTGGCACCCGGCGACCGAAGGGGGCGCTCGCGAGGGAGGGAAGGGCAATATGGGCAATCTGGGTGGCCGAGAGCAGCTGGACGGAAGGCAGCATGTTACATATGGGGTGAGCGGCGTCGGGACTCTTGATGGGAACGCTGTTCGTTAGTGGGTGGGGAGATGCGGATTGGCCGCCGCAGCCTGGAGGGTCTTCCGCGGGTGGGTGTCTTCGGGGGTGTCGCCGGGACTTGGGGAATGGAGGAATGCTGTGTAGGGAGCCGCCTGCGTGCCTGTGACCTGTCCCATCCTATCATGTGTCGAGGCGATGCGGTTGATCACGTGCGGCTCTTCCGGCGTGTGTGTCCTGGCGGGCGGGATGGCGCAGGTACGACGTGACGGGCGCGCTGCAGTACATGCGCCTGGCGAGCTACCGCGTGCAGTTGTCGTACCGCGAGGCGCCCTCCACCACCGCGGATGTCCAGCAGCTCTGCACCGCGCAGTGCGAGGTGTGCCGCATGGCAGGTGCGATCCCCTACCCCCTGCCCCCCACCCCGGGTGCGCCCTTCCTCTCGCCGCGCGCGTGGCTGGGGGGGATAGGGCGTGTCACACACACACACACACACACACACACACACACACACACACACACACACACACCTGCCTGCCTGGTTGCTGTTTTCATGTTTTCCAATACGCAGGTTAATTTGATAAGTATATTGGTCCTTGGTTCGGGTCGGGCGGGCTTCTTCTTTACACACACACGGCTTTATAAAGGCAGGCTGGCTTGGTGCCTGACCTCGTGGCGCGTTTTAGATGGGGCTAGACGGCACGGCACCCTTGTGGTCCCGTGCTGTGTCTCCTCGCCCCTCTCCCAGTTCTCTGGGAGAGTGCTTCGGCGGTCTCCCGCATGGGGCGGGTTAGCGCCCCCGGCCAGCGTCGGCCCGGCAGATATGTAACGATTCACACACACACACACACACACACACACACGTTTTCAAATTTTCCAATTCGCAGGTTAATATGGTAAGTATATTGGAGGTTGGTTTGGGTCGGGCGGGATGCATTTCTAAAAACACACACACACACACACACACACACACACACACACACACACACACACACACACACACACACACACCGGGCTTCTTTTTTAAAAACACACACCAGGGGTAATGTGGCCCCTCACGCCCTTCTCCTTCCCCCGCAATGGGAGGAGAGTGCTTCGGCGGTCATTCCGTCAGGGCTGGGTTCGCAGCCCTTGGCCAGTGCCAGGCCCGGTCAGATATGTATCACGCACACACAGTTTTCTTTTATACACGACCCGACAGGCACGACCCGCACGACCCGCTCACAGACCTTGCGGCTCGCCCCTGCCACCCCTGTGGCTGTCCACCACCCCAACCTCCGGGTATGTTGTGGCGCTTGCAAGGTCTTACCCCGGTATGGTCTCCCCCCCCTCCTGGGTGGGTGCGCAGGGATCCACATCCAGCCCTCCGCGCCCTTCCTCCGCGGCTGTGTGAACCTGAGCACCACGGTCGCATCCGCCGTCGGCGCCGCCGCCGCAGGCGCCTACAGCGCCCCCAGCTTCAGCAGCAGCACCAGCACCAGCAGCAAGGTCGGCGGCGCCAGCCCGCGCGCCTCCGGCGCCCTGGCCGTCGTCGGCGGCGGCGCAGCCGCTGCCGCCGGCTCCTTCCGCTCGTCGCCGCCGCCGGCGCCGGGCATCACAGTCACGGCCATGGTGACCACCGACGGGGGACCTCCTTCCGGACAGCTGGCGACGCTGGGGCCGACGGGTGCCGGGGCCGTCGGCCCGGGGGGACACGGGCGGGGGCAACCCGGGGGCGACGCCGACGGCGGCGGAGCGGGAGGATTGTCGGGCGGCAGTCCCCTGCTGCGCACCTCGAACCCGAGCCTGCCCGGCCAGCTCACACAGATGGCCGGCGGGGTGCCGGCGGCTCAGCATGTGGCAGGTCGGACGAACTCGGGCCAGATGCCCGAGTACCCATCGTCGGCGGAGGGCTCCGAGGGGGCGGGCGGTGGCGGATGCGGCGTCGGAACGGCGGAGGCAGTGGGCACCAAGCACGCCGCCGCCGCCAGTGCGTTCGCGAGTACAACGGCGGCGGCTGCGGCCGCGGTGGCTGCAGCCGGCGGCGCGGCGGGGGAGCGTCCCGGCGGGCCCGGGGTGGCGGCTGATGCCGGCGGCGGCGGCGGGAACGGGGAGGGCTGGACCTCCCTGGAGGGCGAGTTCGTGTCCGTGATGTGTATCGTCACGCCGTGCCGCAGCGATAAGAGCAGAAGAGGTACGACGTACGAGCTTACCGCACAACGCGGGCAGTCACGCGATTGCAGGTGTGCCTTCAACGCGCCGCTGGCGGCTTTCGGCCGTGGGGCTCTCCATCGCTCACGGCTTCTCAAGCGCCCACGTCCCCAATAGCCAGTCCATGTTGGCGGTGTTCCTCTTCCGCCGGATCGTACATCCGCACCAACGATTGCTGCATCCGTCCATCACCTCCAACACCTCATTATCATTCCCGTCCAGATCCCGTCTGGCCTGCCCCCACTCAACCACACACCAGTCTCGCAATCTGATATAACCCCTCCCCACCCACCCCCTCACCCAATTTCCTATACCCTCACCCGGGTTCGTTCTTCGGGTTTATTATTTTTTCATTATAACCCTCACCCACCCTCACGCCCACCCACCCGCTCCTCCTCTCCCTCAGGCATCATCCCCAACGGCCACCTCTCCGACGGCCGCATGTACCTGGTGCTGGTGTCCAAGTGCTCCCACTTTGACTTCCTGCGCTTCCTGCTGCGCCTCTCCATGCGGGGCCTGTCGGACCGCTGCCTGCCCTTTGTCCGCGTCATCCCCATCACCGCGCTCAAGCTCACGTGAGGCGGACGGGGAGGGCGCTGGGCGGACTGACCCGGGGGTCGGTTGGGGGGCGTCCAGGGTTGGCGGCGACCGTGAGAAGGATTATATATATACGTATATGAAGGGAATGTCGTATGTTATACGTGTGAAGGAATATCTTAGGTTGGAAGGTCGCCATGGGACGGGGCGGGCGGGCGGCCGAGGCCATGTGCCTGGCGTCGCTCTTGACTTGCTGACCTTATTTGGTTTGCTCATTGATTTGTTGTCCTTTACAGTTGATCATCCCCCGGATGGCGTACCCTATCAAACCAGCCGCCTTTCCCGCCTAGTTATTGGAACGTAACATACCGCGTATGGTGTTAAGGACGGACTGCCTCCTGCTTCATCGACCGATTCCCTGTCCGCCTCACCCTCACACTCACGCTCACCCTCACCCCCACACTACACGCTCGCCTGCCCGGTGGGTCGCTCCGCGCAGGCCGCTGCCCGGCGGTCACAAGCTGGGCGGCTGCCTGTGGGACGCGGGCTGCGAGGAGAGCGTCTGGAACGTGGACGGCGAGCTGCTCTCCGACAGCACGGTCACCATCGGGGTCACCCGCGGCGCGCTCGAGGTCTTCGCCCGCGGCGTGGAGACCACCGTCGGAGGCAGCTAGCTGAGCGGCGACCCACGAGCGCTGCGGGTCCGGCCTGGGGTGGCAGGTCCCCGAGGGCGGGGGGCCCGGAGGACGCCCGCGTGCGCACCGCGCCTGTCAGCCGGGGCCTGTGAGCCTTGGCCGGGGGTCCGCTGGGCCGTGCGCCCGGGCCGGCTGGCTGTGGCGGCTGTGGACCGATCCTCCAGCCGAGAGTGGCGGAGGGGCCCGAGGAGCGCCGGGATCAGCATGCCATGCTGCGACGGATCCAATGGAGCTGGTAGTAATGGTGCCGTTGGCCGAGCCGCACAACCATCGAACTACAGCACCGCTGTAAAGGCGGCGCCGCGGCCCCACAGCTGCGGCGCCGCGGCCCCACAGCGAGGCATACCTCTCAATTTCGCTGGGCTCAACTGAGCCGGGGGCTGGCCTGGCCGTAGGCCCGTACGGGCGGCGGGGGGGGCCCGGTACAGTGATGTTTGAGACATTGAGAGTGTGCGCGCGAACCCTGGAATGTGTGTGGGGGGTGAGTGGGACCTGTAGGCGGTCGGCTGGAGGGTCCCGGACCCGGCGCGGTCAAAGGAAGCCTGGGCGGTCCCGTGGTACGTAGGTACCTCATGTGTTGGATGCCGCCCCTGGACCCAACGGGCAGGCGAGCTGCAAGGGGTACTTGGTGCGCTGGGAGGGATGCGCGCGAAGCGCCGCAGCGGTAACGGAGCAGGCGGACCGGGGTTGGAGCTGGGCCGGGCTGGACTGGGCAGGGGCCGAAACTGCGGTCTGCCGCAAGGGCGGAGGCGGAGTCGGGGCTCATACGGGGGCGTGTCACTGCAACGGCTTAATAAGAGGGGGCCGCGCAGGCGGGGGGGGGGAGCACGTCGTCGCAGCCCGGTATCATGCACACACATACGCACCGGAGCACGACAGTGCCTGGGGCACGAGGGCAAGTCGAGCGGTGAGCGCCGTCGGCTTGCCGCAGGCATTCCAGCATATTTTCGTACAGAAACTTATCACGAAAGCAGTGCGTGGCAGGGGGGTTATGGAAAATTGAACGTGAGAGCTGTGTTTTTGTGTGTGGGTGTGAATGTGCCAAAACCGTACGGTATGTGGAATGCTACTGGATGCCGGCACTGATCTGTATGTCGCAGGGCGCAGGAATCCTTTGTTTGGCAGGGCGATCAAGATCGATTTGGAAGCCTAATTCTTATTTACTTGGCGGGGATATCACAGGCACGACCCGTGTCAGCCGCCTGGTTTCGGCATGTGAGTGCTGCGGAGGGCATGCCTGGCCCTGTGCGTGTGCAACTATGCATGTTCGTGTGTTGATCGTTACATATTTGACGGGACCTGACGCTGCACGTTGGCCAAGGGCTGCTGACCCAGCCCTAACGGAAGCGTGTGTGGGTGTACTGCCGTATTTGTACTTGCAGCAGCGTCGTACACTCGTACTGCATGCTCGTCGTTCATGCCGGTTGGACGCGCTGAAGTTCATCGATGCTGACAAGGGGCAAGCCTGCGCGCGGGCTTCCCAAGGTCGACACCTTTTCACTCGCATGCTGAGAGCGGCGTCGACGCACCCAAGCTGCTCCCAAGGGAGGGGTTGACGCAAGGAGGGGAGCTGGCGGTAGTTTGGTGCTTCGGGCCCGATGTGGACGATTATCACCAAGCGGCAGCCAGCCAGCCAGCCAGCCAGCCGGGCAGATGGCTAATGTCTCCCACTCCCAGGCTGGTGCGGCGCTGACTGGGCTGGGGCTGGGAGGGACTCGAGCGGGAGTTGGCCGCGGACGGTCGTACCGTACACGGCAGGTGCGCTGTGGTGGCCGGGGAGGGGCGGGACAAACGCCGTGTACTGTACTGTAGTGCTGCAGCCGTGGGGGGTCCGCTGCCAAGGCACTCGTGCGGGTGAGTGAGTGGATGTGACAGCGCACCCTGAAACGGGATTGTGGGTGCCAACCAGGCGCTACCGTACCCCCAGGCGCCCCAGCAGGCCCCCGGGTAGCTGTGGTTTAGCTACCGCAAGAACGCATGGCTCTGTGGGCGATCGCTCGAGGCGCTGGCGCTCTTGACGGATGACCTGTCGCCAGGAGTCCAGGGGTCGTGGCCACGGAACGCGCAGTCCCTCGGGATGTCGGATGAGGCCGGGCGGTCGCCTTCGGGTCATCCCCGGGATGTGCTCTTCTTCATCGCCGCGTGCTGGGGTCGTGTAGGGTTTCGCCCGCCCTTACATCACCCACTTCACCACCGACTCCCGCACCTGTTTTCTCGATCCCTTAGCGTGGTCCTCGGCCTTTAACGCGCTTGGCAGGCACACGTGTCTTGCCGACGCTCTTCCTTCTTCCTCCTCCTTTCTACGTGTGAAGTTGTGAACACGGGGACCAGATTGTTGGGTAGGCTGGGCAGGCAGGTGGAGGGCGGGGCTCCCGGGGTCCAAGGACCCGTCGCATGGCTGTCTTCGCACCTGCTCGCAAGACCTATGTCGACTCTGCCTTGACTTGCCTTGCCCTGCCTTGCCTGCGAGGTGGTGCCGGCGATTACCGTGCGTGGGCCTGTGTGTCGCCAGCCTGGCAGTGGGCTGCGCCTGCGTGCAGTGCAGCGGCGGTGCATGGCGCGGGGCGCCTTTACTACGTTCCCACCCACCAGGGCTAGATGATCTCAGCTGGCATTGCGTGAGGTACCGTAGACAGGTGATGTAAGCCTCTGGACCATAACCAACGCAGCCGTGGGCATTCCCCGCGCCGGAGGCTGGAGGCCCGGGGTCGCGTTGATTGGGGCTACTGCGGCCTTCGTCAACGGGGCGCCTGCTCGTGACCCTCCGAATGATCGGCAGTGGGCGAGGCGGCGCCCCCGATTGACTTGGCATGTGAAGTGCCTGACGAAGACCGCCTCGTGCTCCCGGACGATGCTTGCGGGCTTCCTGGCACACGTACTACTACGAATACGCAGTAGTAGTAGTAGCAGTAACGGTGCGTGTGCCAGGAAGCAACCCGGAGCTGCCGCGAAAAACTGCGACAAAATGCGCTTGGATTAGCCCGTGCGGGGCTAGCTGTTGCCTGCTGTTGAGGGGTTATCGACCGGGATTATCCGCCGGCAACTCGAATCGTTCTTCACCCGGGTCGCGGGCCACCGCCTCCTCCAGGACGCGGCAAACCCTGTCTCTTGGCGTGAGAGACGAACACAGATAGCGCAATTTAACTGAAGCCAACAATACTAGTAGGTTGCGGGCCTGCCATGTATGGTTGTACGGGTCACTGGACGTTCCGATTATTACGTAATGACATACGAAGGTACACAATCGAATCAGCCATTCTATTGTTGAAGCCTAACGATAGATTGTTTGTGTTGTACATATTAACACCCCCGACTGGACTCCTAGGAATGGCGAACTGCCTCCCTGGAGTCCGCAACCAACTTGCTTCCATCTTGCGCGCATGCCCACAGCAAGATGAACAACAGATATCTTTGTATCGATTTAGTTGTGTGCGCATTGGTTCTTTCCCGGTTAGCGCGCGGGTGCCATTGACGTGCTTGGCGTCCGATTTGTGGAAACAGTTTTCCAAACTATATCTTTGTATCCTTTAGGTTATACAAGCCTCCCAATTTAAAGTTGTGATATGAGGTTTGTGCGCGAGGTGTCGCGCCCAAGCATGACAATGAAGTGGCTGGGTCGACCACAGTTTCTGGGCGCCTTAAATGCGCACACAACTAAATCGATACAAAGATATCTGTTGTTCATCTTGCTGTGGGCATGCGCGCAAGATGGAAGCAAGTTGGTTGCGGACTCCAGGGAGGCAGTTCGCCATTCCTAGGAGTCCAGTCGGGGGTGCTAATTCACCAACGTCACAGTGTCAAGAGACGTCAAGGAACAGCGGTGATCAAAATTACAATTATTGCAGCCTTTATATACATTACTGGCGTAAGGCATTTAGAGTCTGGCTATCACCACGATTTCCCGTACGCCCTTCATAATACGGGGCTGAGGTACGGGGTCAGCAACAGCCAGCCCCGCCTGAGGGCTAAGGCCTCACGTCGTGTCTAACTGGCACTGAAAGTGTTTCAGGATTGCTGCTCGGAAAAATCATGAAAGCTCGATTTCACATTTTGACGGTCTCGACCTCGAGACTTCACCTCAACGACATATCGAGTGCAGCCATGACTTCTTAATTAAGAAACGTGTTATTGCGACATCAGTGTTGACCAGGTAAAGTATCCAATATGTACCTTGGTTTGCGTCTGCGGTTTATCTGAACAGACGGGTGCAACCTGAATATGGGGCCAGTGCAGTGAAATATATGTGCGCAGCCAGCCTTCATATGTACTGCGTTGGGGGGTGGGTATCGTTCCGAGGAAACGGGGCAAGTCGTAAATGCGTTTAAGCGCTTCTAAGGGCTCCTCAATTGTCTGCAAGTTGCTATCTCCATATTTTGAATGTCCAGGTCGGCGCCAGCGCGCCAGGATACTCTTAGGAACAAGATACGAGAGGTTACACTTGCTTAGTATGTACAGAGAATCCGTCACCGACATGGCATTTGCGACGTTATAGAAAAAAACATTGTTTAGGCTGGTCTCTCGAGTTGCTGGCGCACTCTGCACTGAGCAGGCTAATGTGCAATGCTCACCAACACAGTCCACCCTGCGCTTTCGTGCAAATTTCCATCCACATGGGTTCGCATAGACTGTTGAAACCATTTCCACACGTCTGCAGCATGGTGTGCTCAGCCTGCAGGCGTCGGCAGTACCACGTTTCGGACCATTAGGACATTGCACCACCCGTCATGGCGGTGCATGCACGGCAGTACTAACGACGGCGCTGGCCTGGCATCCCCCAACTCTGTCAGGAACTGGCTGCGTCGGTGGCCGCCCGGCCCAGGCCCCGCAGAGCAACGCAGCGGCGCGCAGACAGCTGACCGCACAGCCCAGGGGCCTTCCTGCTGCAAGGACAAGGACACCGACGACGCCGACTGCGGCGACGGTCACACCCCATCCGCCATGCAAGACGCCTCCGAACCGCAGCCCTGCTTCGCCGCCGCAAGTGGGCCCCCGGTCGGCCCTCGCGCCCAGTCGGCCCACACCCAGCGGCCTCTGCGACCCCAGCCGCCAACCCCCGCGGGGTTGGGGAAGTCCGTTGGTGCCGACCTGGCAAATTCATGCGCGGCTGTCGGCGCAACCAGGCGCCCCGAGGCATCCGATGCCGTTTGTACGGGTACGGGTACGGGTAACGGCCCCCCGCCGCCCGTGAAGCGGCTGGGGGCTCCCCTCAAGGCTATCGCGGTGACATGCAGCCCGCCAGCGCCGGACCTGGTGGCGGCCAAACGGCTGCGCGGCGGCGGTGACATCGCGCGGTCGGGCTCCCGGGTGCGGTCAGCCAAACGCGCCCGGGAGGGCGGCGACAGTAGCTCCGGAGGCAGCGGCGACGATGGGGCTGACGCGGCGGCGGGTGACGGGGCCGGCGGCGGGGGGGGGGGCACCGCCGCTGCTCCGCAGCCGGCAGCGATCTTCGGCGTCTTCCATCCGGACCGGTACCTGAATGGCTTCGACTGCATCGATTACCAGGTGGGGTGGGGACGTGAGGTTGCCCCGGGTGGACGTGTGGAGACGGTGTCGGCGGGTCGGATGTAGGGCAGGTGGAGGGCATCGTTGGCGTGCACCGCAGGGGCCGGAGGGGGGATGCGGGATGGGCGCAGGGGGGCGGGATAAGGAGAGGCGAACCCGAAACAAGCAGCCCGGCGACACATGCTGCAAATCATTGTTCCAATAATGCATTTTACTGCATCATTCATTCATGCACGCCATCACGCCATCAGTCACTTGTGCGTGTCGTTGGGGGCCAACCAACGCAGCTCAGCCCGCCGAGTTGGATCCGAAGGTTTGGTCGCTTGGGAAGCATGGGCTTTAGATTTGATTTGATGTGGGTTTCGTATGATTTGCACTTGTAGAATGAAGTGTCACCCAGGACACCACACACCCGCTCCCCGGCTAGCCTGGCCGATGTGCCGGGCGGGCTGTGTTGAGCGGACGTCAGCGCGTGGCCATTGGGCAAACACAAGTACGGTAAGGCGGCAGAGTTGAGAGGGGGACGGGGCGACAGCGGCATCCGTGAGGATGCACCGGCCAGTCAATCCTGGCGCACATTTTAACTGCCCGCGCGCAACTGCAACTGACAACTGACAACTGTCAGTGGCCGCTTGCGCGCTGGGACATTCCAACGGACGTTCGGCTCACCCGCAGTGCGCCTGCTGTGACGTGCAGGGTAACTTCATCTCTAGATCCAAATTTGAAAAGGTGCGGCACGCTCCTGCACCACCAACTGGATCGGATGTTCGGACGACAGTCCTTCGGACTCGTCGGGGTGCGGTCAGCCGCACGGTCGCGGTTTCGGAGCTACATGCGCCGGTTGGTTCGCCTGGACGGGCTCAGACCAGGGGCCACTTGGGGCGGCCCACACATGGCCGTGGCTTGCCGAGCGCGACGGGGGGAATATCTCAGCGCCGGGTCGCCGGCCTCACCAGCGGCGGCGCTATTGACCGCCTGCACCTTGTTGACCGCCTCTACCCTCCGCAGCTGGGGGGCTCCCTGATGGCCAAGTGGTATCGGAGCATCCGCGTGGCGAGCACCGATGAGCCGCTGGGGGCCTGGCTGGTCCGACGGGGCTTGCCGGTGAGGAGGGGTCGGGGTGGGGCTGAGGGCGGGGAAGGGGGACGGCGCCGTGGAGAGGGTTTGGGGTGCCATGGGCGGCGGAGGTTGGAATCATGACCGGGGCCAGGCAGCTGCCGGAATGCGTATAATATACACCCATTGCCCGACCCATACAAAAAAGAAAGGCTGCTTTGTCGGTGTTAGGTTGGCGCGCTTTTGGCGCGCTTTCGTCTACCAGCCGGTGCGGGTCGGCTGCCTTGGCCACACAGACTCACACCACAATGCTGTGCGTGCGTGCGATCCTCTCGTTGTTACCCACCTGCAAGCAGACCGCCGTGTAGTCAGCACCGTCGAAGACGATCCGGGACGGTGCAGAATTACGGAATTGTATATATGTGTGTATTTTACCATTTTGGGTCCGCAGACACGGCAGCGTGCACCCTTCCTCCCCAACATCCCGCGGCGCAGGTGCACAAGGGCAATCCCCGCAACCGGAAGTCGATGGACACACCCGCTGAGGTCGATGGGCAGGACGGCGGTAGCGGCGGCGGCGGCGTCGTCAGCAGCCGCGCCGCTGCCCCGCCCAAGTCCGGCAGCGGCGGCGGCGACGGTTTGCGGACACGCAAGGATAGCCTACCCCACAAGGCCGAGGCGGATGTAGCTGCCGGCCGAGGCGGCGGCAGCCGTAATGGCATACGCACCAGCGGCAGCGTGCCCGGCGGCGGCGGGCACGCTGCCGCCGCCGGTGTTCCGGGTTTCCGTCAAGACACCGGAATGACCGCGGAGGGGCGTGACGCCACCGTAGCAGATCCGGCCGCCGCCAGCGTGTCCCGAGCTGGGCCCAGATCGACATGCCGTACTAACGGCGGGGTGGACAACGAGGTGGCGGCGGCGGCTGGGCCTGCGGCACGCGAAACCAGCACCTCGGCCCTGGAACGACGGGGCTCGGCGGGCGCCTGCAGGTCGGTGCAGATCGCTATCGGCGGCGCCGACATGACAACTGCCGTACAATACGGGCGTCCACCGTCGAGTCAGCAGCAGCATCACCAGCAAGGTGGCAGCCCACGGAGGTACCGGGAGGGCGAAGAGCGGACGATGCGCGGCGGCGCGGCGTGCGTCGCCGGCGCGGCGGCGGTGACGGCGGCAGCAGCGGGATTCCTCGCGCAGCCGGCGGCGGCGGCGACGACATCGAGAGTCGCGCCGCGGCCCGCGTGCTTGCCCGATCCTCTCGCAGCACAGGGGCTGCCGTTGGAGGCTCGTCTGCAGGGCGGCCCCGCCGCCGCCGCCACCGCGGCCGGCATGGCGATAGATTTGATGTCGGCGCCGTCCGCCCACCTGGCGCCAATGGCCCCATCTGCCAAAGGAAATCCGCCGCTCTTGCAGCCGCTTGTGGGGGAAGCGGCGGACGCGAGAGACTTCAAGTGGCGGAGCTTGGCGGGGTCGGAGCCGGGGTACGGCGAAGCGGTTGAGGCCGGCGGGCCGGCGGCGGCGGCGATGGGGCCACCGCTGCGGCTGGGGTCCGGACCTGGACTACCCGGCGCGTGCAGCTCCGGTGGGACCCGAGTGCTGGACCCGCTGGGTCAGTCCGAACTGCCGGGGACGCAGCTGCAGCACCGGCTGAGCGGCAGCAACGGTAGACAGGGAGACGGAGGCGGCGGCGATAGCGGAGCAGCAGCAGGGGCCCCTGCGGAGTTGCGTTCATCGAATCCGGAGCGCAGGGATGGCTTTTCGGTCGCCAGCCATGAGGCTAGGGGCGTTGCAGCGGATTGCCTGCAAGCGCCTGGGTTGCTACAGCGGCCGCAGCAACAGCAGCTGCAGCAACAGCAACAGCAACAGCAGTTGTCGTACATCACCAGGGGCAGCTCCGCGTCCTGGGCCTCCTGCCTGTCGTCGCTGCAGTCGCCGCAGATACCGTCGCCGCATCTCGCGGGCGGCGCGGTGGGGCCCAGATGCGGCGGTCCGGCGGCGCTACTGCCGGATGAGTTACAGCCCAAGGGTCACCAGCTGGGCGACCCTTGGGTCAACCAGCTGCTGGCTCTCCGAGACGGCGTCAGAGGCGGAGGCGGCCCGGGAGGAGTCCAGGCCGCCTTGCAGCCGGCGGCTCCCGCGCCGTTGAACCGAATTGAGATGGTCAAACTGAAGTTGCTCACCGGGGCGTGCGGTAGCGGCGCGGCCGCGACCGCTGCCTTATCGGAGGGGAGGATGGGGGTCGCGCCGTCGCTGCTGCCGCCGCGGCCACCAATGAGCATGCAGCTACAGGCACCACAAACGGACCGGCTACAGGCCCGACGAGCCTGGTCGGACAAATTCGAGGAGCGCGTTGAGGAGCTGATGCGCGGTGGCAGCGGCCGCGGCGGTCGCGGCGGTGCGGTCTACGGAGGTGGCGGCGGCGCTTCCGCCGCCGCCGCCGCGGCAGCAGCACGCGTCGACGATTGGGGCAGTCCCTTGGGCAACGTCGGCAGTGGCGGGACTTCCGCTCGCTCATGGCTCGACTCCGGGGTCGGGTGAGTCGCCGCCAGCTGCGCGAGGCCGACGCGTCGCGTCTGCGCGGCCGAATGTGAGTGACCCGTGGGTCTAGGGTCGCGCTGCCGTCAACCAGCGCCGCGGAGCCCTGCCAGCGACTGTTCTCCGCCTCTTACGCATACACATGATCATCGGGGAAGGAACTGAGTTCTGGTGCTCAACTAGGCCGGTACTTGACAGCATACATTTGTTTACCCGTACATGAGCAGCCATTGCATGTGGGGACCAAACGAAGCTTGTGCATTCTGGACATTGCTTTGTTGACGGCAGTTTGACATCGTGCCCCACGGTTTATTTTTTTAGTATCTCCGGGTGACTCAGGATCTGATGGCGATGCGAATGAGGCTGTAGCGCTACAAGCACAAAGGGACGCGCCCAGCGCTGTCGATGTGGGTCGGAGGGGGGAAAGCAGGAGGGGGCCCGCCCATCGTTAATGAGGTGCTTGACGAGCAATGTACGGCACTTGGCACAGTGGTTAGCATGTATGAAACAACAGGGTGCGTACCGGCAAGTGCACATGGACATGCTCGTTGCTCTATCAATTAGAAACCATGGACAGTCCTTTGTGTGGTTTTCCCCGTGCGGAGTTGTGTTGACGCTCCGGGATTCGCATTTTGGAAACCGCGCGCGACATTTGTTGTTTCATAGGTTGCAGGTAGGCAATAACGTGGTGTGGATGTATATGACGTGCTCTGATTTGTATGTGTATTTGTCGAGAGCTGTGTGTGTGTCTGTGTGTGTGTAAAAGAGAACTGAGCCGCGAGCCGTGTGTGTGTGTGTGTGTCTGTGTGTGTGTTTAGAATTGCAACCCGCCCGCCCGCCCGATCCCAGGTGGCAATATACTGTGTGTGTGTGTGTGTGTCTGTGTGTGTGTGTGTGTGTGTGTGTGTGTGTGTGTGTGTGTGTGTGTGTGTGTGTGTGTGTGTGTGTGAATCGTTACATATCTGCCGGGCCGACACTGGCCGGGGGCGCTAACCCGCCCCATACGGGAGACCGCATAAGCACTCTCCCCCGGATACGGGGTGTGTGTGTAGATTAGAGACCCGTGCGTGTGCGCGAATGGCCGCGTGGAAGCTCCTGGCCATGAGACGTGGGGCCGCGTTCTTCTTTGGCGGGGAAGCCCGAAACCCAAATGGACGCGTTTGACGTGTGGGTGCAATGCACACATGCAGTATGGTTGGGGGGAATGGATTCGGCGGCACCCTTCACCGCGTGGATGACATCGCTTTTGTGTGGTGACAGAGGAGATGGTGCCGCGCCCTGTGTTCGGTGCTGCATCCCTCGTTGCCCACATGCCTTCGTCGTATGTGTTGGCGAAGTTGGTCTGTTTATAGCCGCTACAAGGTGGGCCCTTAGTCCCGACCTGGGGGGAAGGGGTTGGGTCGGGGGGTAGGGGTGGGAAGAGCCCAACCCCGACGCGATTGGACGGAATCGATATCGTCCAGTGCGACGTTATCTTTGGTCAACATAACGGACAGCGGCTGCTACGACGCGGTCGAGAAAATGCGGCGTATAACGACGTGGAATTGGTTGTCTGGCCGCATGGAGTCTGGACATCAGGTTCTGTGGACGGTCAGATGGACGGTCAGGTCGGGACGTGGGCTCGCCGGTCGACTCGCGCGATGGTTTCAGGTCGGTCACGGCGGCTCGGGTGGGAACCGATGTGCCGTCCAAGTGGGCAGACGCGATGTGTGGGCTTGGCGGACATTCACAGTCGTACGGCTGGCCTGATGCAGGCATTATGTGAAGATGAATGTGGCCTCAGCGGCCGTACGCCCCGCGGCTCCATGAGGTACCCGCTTGCCAAGGCTTAGGTTCAGGGCGGGGGTCCCGAGAGCACATGCGTGCGGGAGCCGTCGAGCTCAGATGTTTCCTCGGAGCGCTGGGGCCAGTCCGTGCATTCTGTGGGAGTCCCTCAGTGGGACGGGTTCATGTCGCATTCATCGAACGGATTTATATAGGGCGGGTAAATGGGTTGGTGACATCGGTCGATCAGCACTTGCCAGGAATATAAAACATGCACTTGAGATGCAAAATGCATTCCTTCATGGTGCTTGAATGCGGTAGTGCGTGGGTTGCGTCATGGATCGACTCGAGGAGGAATATGCAACTTATGCATGCAACTGAATGGAGCAGCCATACGCAGGCGCTCACCTCCTGGGGGGCGACGAGGGAACCCGCCCCCGAACTCGGGGGCGTACTCGTGTTGCACGTGTAGCAGTCGGGAGGTGCAGCTCATCCTCACAGCCTTACTGTTTTCACGGGCTTAAGTTTCGTTGGCTGAATATGCGAGCTGTTTGGGCGGCGGGGTACGGCCGCCTGCATTCACGGCTGCAAAGACCTTTGCTGTGTCACCGTTGATACTCCACCCGGCGTTGCCTGGGGGCCTGGGGATACCATTTCGATTATTGGCCCTAATGACTGACGCCGCTAGAGGGGCAGACCAGGGCAGACGCGCGAGGCGACCGCGCTAAATTATCACGTTGCCACGAGCAAACAGCACGGAGATGCGATGGTCATAGCCCGGCTAGTTGAGGCAGTATGGTATAGGTAATGTAACCGTTACAAGGTGGACCCGTATCCCGACCGGGTGTTCCAACCGGCCCAGATGGCTCGTAGGTGCCTCATCTCATCAACCCCTACCAAGGACTGCGCACCCATCCTCCATCACCCGCGGGGGGGGTCACGCAGCCATACCGGCCACTACCCCAGGTTACCAGCGCGCCAGGATTGCTTCTCCTGGAAACCGGCGACCAGACCCGCGAAATCACACGGCGGTGTGGGGACGGGGATGTTATGTTGTCGTCTTGTCGAGACCTTGCGGAGCAGGGCATGTCCCCTGCTTGCCAAGCCTGAACGCTTGCTGGATTTGCTGGACGTCTTTCGCTGAGCCGCGCACTTCACCGGGTCGCCGGCCCCCATGTCCGTCCTTTGCTGGGTCTGGGTGAGTGGGCCGTTCCCGCGCCCTCATGTGGGTCAGTCGTGGTCAGTTGTTGGCCGGCCGGCCGCGCGGCACGTTGCGTCTGCCCTCCTCCTTTGGATCTGGAACCCATTGAGACGCTTTTGCTACTGCCATGTCCAGCAAGTACACACGCGCAGTCGGCGTGCCTGTGACGTCACACATGGTGGTGCGCCAACTGGGCTCCCCGGCCGCATGCCACGGCTGTGCAAGGCGCTCCCTTTCCCCGGGCAGCGCTGCCTGGCGGGACCGCCTCGATGCGGCGACGGTGCGCACTGCGGAGGCGCGGTCATGCCGGCGCCCGTTCAATCCGCGCGTGCGCAACGCCAAGGCAACGCGATCATGGGAGGGGGAGGCAGGGCCGTTGGCTTTCAAGGAGGGCGCGGCGCCCAGGCAGGCGCCAGCAGGCCTTGGCGGGCCATGCACGCAGGTCACCCCAGGTACCGTGGACGCCAAGGCGCGCGAGTTCTCCGTCACCTGGTCGACGCGCCCTGGTCGCGGAACGTCACGCTGGTCCTCACGCGTGACTCACGCACGCTCGCTGCCCAGCTGAACCGCGAAGCCTCTGTGCCAGCCAGGACCCTGACATGGCCCCATAAAACAGTAGGTCCCATAGGCGGCCGCCGCCTTGCAACAAAAAAACTAAACCGTACGCGGTATAACCACAGTTGCCTAGCCTTCGCCCCCGGAGATTCGTCAATACACCGTATCGTCAACATCAGGCGTCAAACAATGTCTTCAGATGTTTACAGCTGCTGGCCTCGTCGAACGCACAGGCAGCTTCAGCGGCTGCGACCACCAGCAGACGTGCGCAGCGCCGTGGCCTCTTGGGGGTTTCCCTGGTCCCCCGAGCTGTAACCTCCGCGACGTCGACAAACGACACCGCATGTCGTCACCGCACCCTCGATGCGAGCCCCTGCCCCAGTCCTGCAGCTGCTCCTGGGGTGGCCCCGATCACCGTGTACGGCAGGACTGAACGCGTGTCCATCCGGCTCTGGCTCACGTCAAGGTCGGCCCAAACAGGTGCATCGCCGGGCTCTGCAACGAAAAAAATCACTCTCCCCGCCACTGCGGCACAAAAGATCTTATACCCGGCCTCGCAGTGTGTGGCAGCAGGGCGTCGACCACCTTGCTCTGCACGCGACAAATACCGCCTCCTGGACATTCGAACATTTGTTACCAGGTGTCTGTCAACAAGAGCGGACATCGGACCTGAGCGTCCCCATGTGCTTAGGAAAGAAACCCGCCCGCCCGTCCCCAAGTGTGCACGTCGGCTTTATCCCGTTACCATGTGAGATGTGACTTACAGCATCCCGGCCACCCCGTCCTGCGGAGGACGCGTGGGATGCGTCACAAGCGCATCGCCGCGCCGCGCGACGGCTGAACGCCCCGTGCCGACACGCCTCCAGCCGTCGTCGAGGATGCGGCTGTCCGCAATTCGTTGAATGAGCTCTCGAGGCAGCGCTGCGAGCACCAACAATGCAGGCGGGAAGGAAGACGCGAGGTCGGCCTAGGCACCCAGCGACTCGTGGCACGATGGGCTACGTCTTGGGTTGGTTGTTGTTCGAAGCATCAAGGCTGCACTACAGCATGTACAGGTTGGAGGGTTCTGCGCCCGCTGCGATCGTAAAGCAACATGGATATCCACCCCGTGCTTGCCAGCAGCTGGGGTGGCCGACCTCGCGGGCATAACACAGGCGATAACACAACGCCGGCGCCATGGCGCGTGGCCGGGTACCGCAGGATAGACCGGCATCAAGCGTGTTACTGACGCGCACCGCCCCAAAGCGGTTGAGGTTGGTTCAGTCACCTTGATGTCCGCGTACGTGACCACGAGCATCGACTGTCCATCCCGCCCCAACAGCAGGATCTCTTCGTGAATGCCGGCGTCAACCTGCAGACATACATACGTGCACGTTCGCGCTCGTGAGACAGCATCGCATGACTGCTGGTATGGAGACCTCCGCACCTCGTGGTTCGTGTTCCTTGTGCGCACACACATACACGTACACACGTACGAGGTGTCTTTTCGTAGGCAGGCAGAGCAGGACAGCGTGACTTGCAAGGGGCACAGCTAAGCCCGGAAATGCCCGTGTGCGTGTGTGTTCTCAGGCGGGCAGAACATGCAAGGGGCGCCCGTGTGCGTGTGTATGTTTAGGTAAGAGACCCGCGTGTGTGTGCGCGCGCGCGCATCGGAACCCACTCGCGGTTCATTCCTTTGCGCATTGTCATGCCCCAACGGCAGTTGCTATGCGATACTTTTGGCGGTGATGCTGCTTGCGCACTGGCACTAGCTGCTGAGAAAAGAAATGGACATTACGGCTCGTGCGCCTGTTTCCACAGCACGGATTCTGACGTCCACGTGGTATCCCTCGCAGGTTCCGCCTCTTGGTCCCTTCCTTGACAAACCGGCGCATATGCCTTCTCGCGCAGGTCTGCAGTTGTGACGCCATCCTCCTTCCCAGGACAGAAGGGCAACCCGTCCTCCGCACACGAGCGCGCACAACCAGCTGTTGGCGCTCTTGCAACGGGAGCGCAACACCAGACGGATCGAGGGCGGTCGTTCGCTGTGCCCGCACACCACCCCTCCTTCACCTTGTTCAACGCTTCGACGACCAAACCCCAGTCCAAGAGCGGCGCGCCGGTGTCGGGGGAGGCCGCATGGAAGACGAAGTCCCGGAACAGCTTCAGCATGTAGCGGTCGCCCGTCTCGGACCACGAGTCCTGCGGTGAAGAAGGGTCATGGCGGAGGGACACCAGGCAGGTGGGTGCCACCCACGGGTGGGTGCTTCCGCGGCACCAGGGCTCCAGGTCGCCACACGGTCGCGGCTGCGTGCTGCGAAGCGAGCCGCGAATCGCAGGCTTTGCTTCACCGGGTCCGCGACGGGCCTGTATGCGGTTCCAGCCCACGTGGTCGTTCTGGGTCGCCGACCCACGACCCAGTTCTACATCATCGTGTCCATCGGCGCAGGTCCCCTTCAGGTTCCGGCAGAGGCGCGCAGTGCCTTCATGGACCAACTGCCCCCACAGCCCCCACAGTGTTCAAGCGGGCGATGTCCGCGTCAACCCACCCCATCCTGTCCGTTGGCGCTCTCGGATGGCCGCTCGGTGACATAATTGAGCTTGGCCAGGAGCCGCAGGATGCGCCCGTTATCGACCTCCTTGCTCAGCTCGCCAACCTGGGGACAGCCGCGCCAAAGCCAGGCATCCGAACTTCACTTTAGAAAGGAAAGGTGGTATGCACCGCAGAAGTCGTGCGCTCTAGCGAGAGGGGACACGCCGCAAGCGCCCTGATGAGCACCCGCCAATAGTAACTTGGGCGGGTTTCGCGGCGCGTCCCCCAGGTGGCCCACGGCGCCACGCGCCAGCAGTCCCATGCCCCAAAGCTCCCTAGCGGCAAATCTACGACCTTGCGGGTCGATGACATGGGTCTCCCCGGAGGCGCATGACAGCACATTGAGGGCGTTGCCGTACCGTGTGGTCCAGGGCAACCCCGGTGCCGTCCAGTTCCGTGAACGCGCGATCCGCCAGGGCCGCCACCAGCCCGCGCCAGCTCCCAAGAGGCCCGCCGTCGGCAGCAGCCAGCAGCGCCCCGAGCAGCCGGACGATCTCCGGCGAGTAGTGCGCGGCGACCATGTCCAGAGACGGCGCAGGTCCCGCGCCCGCGCAGCAGATGGTGAGTAGCAAGCTGCCCATCGCCTGAGCGCCCGGGGTGAACAGCGTGCAAACATTTTGCCCAGACCATTTCGAGACGCCGGCAACGCAACGCGGAAGAACAGAAACCAATGGCACCCCAGCTGTGCGTGCTTGCCACGGCGCATGGTGCAAAGTGGCCCTTTAGGTGACCGCACCGTGATGTCCTGGCGCATCAGCATCTGCAGCTCGTCTGGGCCGGGCTGCTCGCCCCCCATCAGCGCGTCCACGATGCCCACGCTGCCCACACGCAGCCTGCCGAACCCAGTCAGCAGCACCTGTACGGACAGTACAAAGCGAACGACGGATCGGCGTCGGGTTCGGAGCCTGTGGCATGCCTTCAGAATGGCCAATCACCATTGTCTAAGCTTTTGCTTGTGGAAGCAAATCCCGTCACGCCCAGTTTGTAGGATAACAGGCACCCAGGCTTGTTGGGCGCCTCATAAGGTCCTTCAAAAGGAGATCCAGTCCATGACATGCACTGTGCTAGAGTCTTCCCCTTCCTCACGCCAAGGAGACAGAGGTATGTGAGCCTGGTAAGGTCACGAATGCTCCCGATCGCGTGTCACACCTTGCTTGGATGCAGGCACGCGGGCCGCAACAGCAGACCACAGCCATGGGCAGCGCGTAGCGCCGATGTAATCTGCACCGCATAGCTCCATATCACCTCCTCAGGAGGCGGCTGGGGTGCCGAAACGAGCCCGGCCGCGTTCATCTGCGGCAGTTACAAACGCCCCGAGTGCGCACAAGCCTAAGAGTGCGGAGTCTCGGCGTATATGAACGACGCGTTCTGGTGTCAAGCAATCCGCATCGTCGCAAAAACAAAACGTGCGGTCATTCGCCCACATGCTGGGTAATTAAGAAAAATTGTCCACAGATGGTGACACATCGAGAACCTAGAACCCCAACCAGGACCCGAGCACCCCGCACCTGCGGCAGCAGGTGTGCCGCCGCCAGCGACACAGCGCCCGCGTGGAAGTCATGCGCAAACACCAGCGCGCTTGTCTCGCCGTTGCCCTGCTGGCCCGCAGGCTGCGGCTGCACGAGGCTGTCGGACGCGAGGAAGGCCGCCCGCAGGCCCACCAGGTTCGGGTGGTTGGCCAACGGCGCCCACTGCTCAACGGTCTCGCGAGCACGCGACAGCAGCTCCGCAGTCGGGATGACCTGCAGGCAAAGTGCGGCGCGAGTGGCCGGTGCGAATACGACTACAATCACCTCCCGTACCGCACACACTCGGCGCATCACTTCAGATCCGCTGTCAATCGGCTGACAGTGCAGTGCTTTTGTGCTTGAACGTCAAGATCCTTCAAGCCCAAGGCAGCCAACGCCGATTCGCCAATGTACGACGGCTGGAGACAGGGTGCCGTGTAGCTACAGGATACCGCCCCCAGCGGCCCGCTGTCACCTGCTTGGGGTCGATCCGGCGCAGCGCTGCGGCGCTGCCGTCGACGGAGCTGATCCCCTTCACCAGCGACGTCCGCAGGCCCAGAGCGACCGACAGCGGCTCCCCAGACCCGCCTTGAAGGGTGGCAGATGGGCCCATCGCGCCTTCCTCCAGCGGGTACAGCGTGTGGTAGGGGCCCAAGCGAAACGCCGAGGCTGCACTGGCCTGATCATCCGACGTCTCCTCGTGCCACTGAGCGCAACAGCAAGGACACCACGGGCGCGAATCGATATGGTGTGCATGCATGAGCCAGGTGAGGGTCAACCCCGTGGGCTCAATCAGTGTGCTGAAGCATTGCACTGCCATACCCTTTGATGCAGGATTGCCGTCTTGAGACCTGGAGTTTGTGCAAGCTGATCATCAACCTGGGCTCCCGCAACACCAACGGGAAGGAGGCACCAGCACCCACTCGGGAGGAGGCACCCGCACCCACTCGGGAGGAGGCACCAGCACCCACAGGTGAGCAGGCCTTGGCAACGCGCGCCTCGTAGAGTACGAGTCAATTAGCGGAAGGCCGCTTGCAACCTATCCCGTGCTGGGCACCATCTGCTCCTCGGGCGCTCTTCTCCCTCCAAACGTGCGTCAACGCACCTGCGCCGCCGTCATGTACGACCGGTGTTGCAGTTGCTGGCGGATGCCCTCCTCCACGAAGTAAAGGCCAACGTACGCACGGCCTGGGCCGGCCATGTACAGGTCGCGTGGCCGGTACGCCGGCAGGTGGCTTCCACCTCCCGTGCCATACGACGTGATTGACATGGAACTCATAGGGCCCATGGGACCGCCACCAAACCCGACGGGAGCCATTATGCCTCCAGTGGCCGGATGGTGCATGACGCCGCCACCCATGTAGCCAGCACCTCCAGCGCCTCGGCCGCCACGCCCTCCCCTCCCGGGCATTGGCCCCGGGCTGCCCACCCCAGCTCCGCCCACCAGGCCGGTCACCGGTCCCCCACGGCCCGCCCGTACAGGAACAGTGGTAATTCGTCCCGGCTGAAACTGACCCGGTGCCGCGGCGCCCGTGCTCCCAGGCCCAGCCCCACCCCGGCCCCCACGACCCGCAGCTCCCCGTCCTGGCGTTGGAACAGCCAGCACGGGTGGCGAAGCCGCAGTCGCTGTAGAAGATCCAGTCCCCCTGAAAGGGTGCGTTGGTTTGCAGAATAGCTTAGGCTGCAGAGGTGCCCGGCTGGACATAGCCGGGGTTGCGCAGTGGACAACCACCCGTATGAGCCCAAGAACCATGGGTGTAACGACATGTCCGTGTATGTTTAACAAGAAGTCCGTGTGTGTATGAGAGCTGCGCCCCCAAAACCTCACCTCCCAGCCAGGGTGCTGTGTCCGCTGGACGATGCACTGACCTCCATGCCAATTGTTGCATCAGCTCCTTGCCTGCGCGCAATGCACGCCATTGTAGGTGTGCTGACCTTGGGTCGACCATGCTTTCAATCCGGACGCCGCTCTGCCGTCAGTTGGCCCCACGATGAACCGAAGGCGCCCCGAACCCTGGAACCCTTACCCTCGCGTTCCCTTTCCCGCATTGTTGTCTTGCTGTTTCGGGACAAAAGCGGTTGCATTGGCTGCTAACTTAGTTGTGGGTCCCTTGCCAGGACCGGCCTGGACTCCAACAGTTCCCTGCGCATTAGGTTGAGAGCCTCCCTTCCCTACAACAGGATGAAATGGCGGCGGAGTTAGTGTGCAGCTCGGTCGAGTCGGCCCAAACCTCTATAAACGCTAACAAAAACAAGTCAATTGAGCGCTTATCCAGAAGCAAGTGGTATACGTTTAAGAACAATGACAATTATATAATACATGGAAACGTTTGTGTCGGTTGCCGCTTACCAGGAACAAACGGCTGTGCTTTGACAGCTGACTCCGGAAAGCCGCTACTTGTCCCGGGCGTCTTTGATTGTGGCGATCCACTAGGAACGAATGGGGTTGCGTTGACCTTAGTGGACAAGGAGTTGGCGGAATTGTCTTGGTGACTTGGTCCCGGCATAGCCTCGACTGACTTCAAGCTGGCTGCTTCCACTCAGACATTACAATACGGCCAAGTCCTCATGTTATGACATTTAAAGAGCGAGTTACGAAACCATAAACCACGTTTGCACCGAGTCTTTCAGAGTGCAACCGACGAAAATTTTCAATCTACTCTAGAGGAAACAACTACTGAAAAATAACTACAGCCGCAAGTGTACAATTACCGATATGGCAACCGTAGACCGCTATTTGCCGTACGTCAGACCGTATCACAGCGCATCAATGCTCACTAGTTTCAAACAGTGCTCAAAGGTGCTCAACAATCTGAGCCAATGACCTATGCAATACGGGGGAAGATTCTGCCTCAGCTATATCTCAGAGCCTGGTCTGGCCTTGAATTGTACGTATGTTACTGTACATGTTGTGCTAGCCGTATGGCCAATACTGATATGCGTTCCCCCACAACGATTTACGTCAAGGGCCGTGAAGTGACTGACTGTCGTACTTAACGGGATCACCCCGACAGTGTACCGACGATCTTGCCGTGTTCACTAAGATGATCAGCAAGGCGAGGCAGGAGTCGGGGACGTGTTTAGCGGTTACGCCGTATCTTTCCGCGCCTGTGCACGGAGGTTTTCGGATCCCTGGTCTGTCCCCCAAATGGTCCGGCATCAAATATTTGCGGTACGGCGACAGCGTGATGTACGAGTTCTGACTTCGTCGCAGTCTCTCTGTACGTTTTTTGCTATCTTTTCAGTCTTTTAGTTCCTTGGACGGGCGGTCATTGGCCACCTGGCTCATTGCGAGCTCGTGAAGCTTGTGACATCATCATCATCATCATCAGCGAGACGGGTAGCTATCTACATAACCTGGGGAGCCCCTGGCAGAAATCTAGATCCGGAACTACGCAGAACAACACAGTCCCTCGCTTCATCACACCGAACAACCCATATCACGGTTCCAACCCCAAACAGCAGCGGTGTGTTCATGGGGAATTCACGACACGTCGAACAGCAACCTGCTGCACCCCAACGTTATGGTTGGATGCACTGAACCTGACCACTATACCTGAACTCGACCCGCCAACCCTAAGCATACTCCTGAGATGTGACACTGATTTGTGCCACGCTAAATCCCACTTACCACCTCCCACGACACTTGGGTAGGTGACAAACAGGAACTATGACCACAACTAGGACCGAAGTAAATCAATAAGCTGCATTGAATGTTGGTCCATACATAGTTGTGCCGTGGTTATCGCTACACGGCATGCTAAAACGGACACTCGCAAACGCCTACCTGCGTCAGCCGGGTTGCATGCATTACTTTGGTACTCAGGCGCGCACTCGTTGCCTTTGACGCGTCACAACCAACACGCATCCCGCAACCCAGATGGGACTCGTTCAGCCCGCCTGAGCAACACTGATGGGCAGGTGCTCGTAGAGGCGCTGACGAAACTCCCTAGACAGCTTCGCGCTGCATGCAAGCCGTTCGCCAATGCCTTCACAAAACTAGAAACTGGAGCACCATCGTTAAACCCAGGCGATGAAGATTGCTGCAATCCATGGTGCTTATTCAGTGCTGCAGACCAGCCCCCTGTTGGGCTCCATTTGCGCGCATTTGATCCCTGATCTCGTCAAAATACGGGTGATCCAAGGCAGCGCTAGCGGTGATCCTGCGCGCGTCCATCGAGGGAGGAGCAACAAACACATCAATGGGTTCCGGACTGCACAGACGAGTTGTAGTTTAGATTTCTACCATATAACAGCTCAGTGAGTGCCGGGTCCATCCTGGTATGTTCGTGCATTGCTGATACACCCGACATCTTGGTATTACCCATGGACCTCGTGCGACCCACAACCATGCCATGTGCACCTGGATTGATGCGACATCCATTGGCCTTCACTTACCGATGTTGAGGCGTGTAAACGAGCATGCGCGCCAGCAGATCCACACCCTCGCGACCCAGCGTCGGCACTGCCGTTGCCAGAGTCTGCGGCCGCCACTTGGGGAACGTGTCCTTGTAGTCTGGGAGCGCCGAGCATCCGGACCACATGGTCTCGTCCGGCGTCCCTAACAGCTGGAAGATCTTGTATAGCTGATCAATTTCCTGGGGCAACGACATGCGCAGGTAGTCTCTGTCACAAAGAAGAACACTGGTTTGGCAAGGTGACGTAAAAGGCAACTTTTACTTACACCTTCTGCCACCTACGTGGCGATGACCCACGCAATCAACGCGCCAAACCCAACCGATGCCCGTTCAGCATCGTTGACGGGTTGATACAAAGCTTCTGTAAAGTTCGCATGTTTTGGCAATGTCGACACGACGGGATAAGATTGGTTTCGGATTGCACCCCTTACCCAACCCGTGCCGTACAGTTTACGCATTCATTTCGCACTCCGTAGCAAGCATAACTTCCTGTCCCAAACTCAATGACATCTGCAGAAACGGATCCCTTTAGATGCTTACCGAGTCACCCGGGAACAGTGGCTTGTTGTTAACCATCTCAGCGAAGATGCAGCCGATGGACCAGATGTCCACGGGTGTGGAGTACGTCTTGCTGCCCAGCAAGATCTCCGGGGCCCGGTACCACAGCGTCACGACCTGCGATGCCCCGAACAAATCGGCACCAGTTCCATGAACGCCAGAAAATGTGCATATGCGACCTCGAGCAAGCAGCGACATCAACCGCTTGCATGTGTCAAATGCTGCACCGCCAGTATTTGTTGTAGCCGCAACACTCATACATGTCTTCCCCACCCCATCCATTACTGGTGTTCAGCATGTAGCAACATCACAACAAGATGCTCGACGCATGAAGCTGATTACGCAACACGCAGCGGTGGCCCTCGACGTCTTTTGTGGCTCACTTCATGGGTGTACGCGCGAACCGGAATGCCGAACGCACGGGCCAGGCCGAAGTCCGCGAGCTTGAGCTGATTCCGCGAGCGATCGATGAGAAGATTCTGAGGCTTCAAGTCCCGGTGAAGAATCCTATTGCAAACAGGAAGAGGTTCCGCAAACGGCACGGACTCAAGTGCGCAATTTGAAGTCCCCGAATTAAGGTGCCCGCACATAATTGTGCAGCACGGGCGGCAAGCGTTGTGAGCGCAATACCCACGTCCGCGCCCCGGGAAAAGTCCCCCCAAATAGTCCGCGGCGAAAACAACAGCGGCGTAACCCAACACGTACCGCCTAGAATGGCAGAACGCAATACCACTGAGTATCTGCCACATGTAGACCTGCGGGGAAGGTACGACGGACAGCACGGTGTGATGGGATTCACGCATGCACTATGGCTTGCGGATTGGGAGGGTTGACATGCCGCACGTGCTACCCACCTTGATGAGGCGCAGGTTGCGGTTGAAGGGCGCCGCATCCATTTGTTTCTTTAAGTCCAAGTCCAGGTACTCGAACACCAAGTAGAGCCGCCGGTCACTGTACAGGACGTCATACAGCCTGCCACGCACCGAACCGTGGTTGAACCGGGTCAGCTTGGCACTCAGCAGTCATACAACGCTGGCGCAACGCACCTGACCACATTATCGTGCCGCAGCTCTTTCAGGAACGAGATCTCTCGAATGGCAGTGCTGGGCACGCCTTCGTCTTCCTGCTCTAAGCGTATCTTCTTCAACGCGACGATTTCGTTTGTGTAACGGTCACGAGCCTTGAAGACTACTCCATACGTGCCCTCGCCCGCTCGCTCAAGCCTCTCATACTGCGTGTTGGCAAGGCATTTGCAAAGGGAAGGCCCGTTGAGAACGTTCACAAATGCCTTCCGAAAGTTGCCCTTCTTTATGCGCACCTTCTCCATAACGAGTCCTGATCCTGATGATGAGAGGCCGCTCAGCGGTCCCCTTACAGTTGCAGCCAGTTTGCTCCAAAATGCACTGCTCAGTACAGCCTCCAAACCAAGCGTAAGAAATTAAGCTGGTCACTAAGCAAGTTGCTGCTATAAACCGGTTACACAATGTCGGCGTAATTGGCATATGTGACAATGCTGCTACCTGGGAGCTCGCGGGTTTCTCTTTCGCGCCCTTGCCGTACGTCTATTCATGAACTAACGTACAAAGAACGTAGCAAGGATGGGTGGATGGCATTGTGCTGCTTGGACCTAACGCATTAATGTGGTTCTGTGTAAGAGGCGGCTTGACATTAGCGCAAGGTATCATCACTTCATGAACAATTACGTACCCGCAACAGCGTGCCCAGCCTGTGTGATTTTACGCGTCATTGGAAGAAGACATACTCGCACGATTTGTTGGGTTTTCGACTTTCTGACGCGTACCATGTCTCAACGACTATTACATCAATTTTGCTATCGGATGAACGTCCTTTGCTGTAGCTTCCTTTCTCGGATCTCAATCGTATATTGTTATAGCTTGACAACTTGTGATTCATTGTGAGAGGCTGGAAAATTCGTAGACCAGCATCACCCCTCACCACACTAACAACGAAACATCACCCCTACGAGTTACGACGCCTGCCACACACGAAGTACACCCCACTTGAAAGCAGCGTACCAGTTCGTTTCCCTCGCCATAGTCGACGGATCATACGCTTCCAATGGGACCGTTCGCTCCTGAAATCCGAAAGCACATGCCGTGATTCTCCCTGATACTGCATCATTTCGTGCACCTACCTGCCAGGCAGGATTACCACTACCGAACCGACTCACCACCCGAACCGCAACCGAGTCTATTCTGTGGTTAGACCTGGTCTAACCCCGAGACGAACGAACTGGTTGCCTAATCCGGCCGGTATTTCTCGCCCGACTTCTCCGCAGGCAACGGGCGGTTGAAGCCACCCTTACGATTCATGTACTGGCGTGCCGTCCGCAGTGTCGTGGTCCGCGAACCAGAAACCTTGGCTGCCGCATCATCAATTTCCTTGCCCTTTGTGGTATCAAACGTAAACGGGATGCCCATCGCCTGCAAGCACACGTATGCGCCTGTCAGGTCAGCCGAAGAGCGCAGCTACGCTTCAAATGAACACCCACCTGCATCATGGCGATCTCCTCGGGCGTGATGTCGGCGTCAAGGTTGACTGCAGGGGCGGCCTGCTCGCCATCCCCATCCATGCCGTCCTCCGAGCGGTCACCCGCACCGGACGACGCACCGCGGCCCCCGCTCTTACCGCCATGGCGGCTCTTACCGCGCTCACCACTCCGGTCACGGTGCCTGTCCCGGTCCCTGGACTTGCCGTCTTTCCTGCACGAGCAAGGGGAGGCAATAATGCTTGTGCCGTTTTCACAAGTCGGGAGGCCCGAGGACCCCCATCATAACAAACACACGCGTCACATCTTGGCGGAGTCTCAATCCTCACCGGTCGCGAGATCGAGACCTTGACCGGCCCTCCTGGCTGCGGCTGCGGCGCTTCTTGCGGTCGCGGCCTTCGTCGTCTCTGTCTCTCCCCCGGTCTCTGTCGCGATCCCGGTCTCTGTCCCGGTCCCAGTCGCGTTCACGGTCACGGTCCCTCACGTCCCGACGCTGCGTCAAAATTGCAACACGCGAGTTCATCATACATTCACGGATGTTTGAGACGAATGCAGCATACGGCATTGTCAATTACAGCACCTGAACCGACGAGATGCCGACGAAAGCACGCTGTGAACGCCCAGGGTAAAGTAGATTCCGTAACCACAGGCACGGAATTCCTACTCTGCTTGCCATCCCGGCCCCAAATCACTCACCTCCCGGTCCCGATCCCGGTCCCTGTCTCGGTCTCGATCCCGACGGTCCCGATCTCTTTCACCACGATCATAGTCGCGATCCTTTTCGCCACCTCGGTCTCCGCGACGGTCCCCGCCGCGCTCACCACGGTCGTAGTCACGGTACCGGTCGCGGTCCCGATCGTCCTCACGGCCCATTTCACAGGACTATAGACGCCCGACGCTGAAAAGGCAGCGGCTCCACGCTCACAGCTGTGCACCGGTTCGGCACCGCATCCAGCAGGCCTGATCCCTAGGACTGATGCGCACGCCTCAAAGCGGGCTGTCGTCCGCTGCCAACCCAAAGCTGTCAAGCGGCAGAGCTCCTGCTTGGCGTGGGGGTGCGCACTGCAGATTTGGCTGTTTTAAGCCTTCCCGGTAAGGGAGCCTGGCAAGGAGACGGTACGTCGGGTTAAGGCCTGTCGCGACGGTAACTCGAAGCCGTGCAGCGGCATGCATCAGAAATTATTTTACCTGCGGCCTTGTCGGCTGCCTTGTTGATCGTCGCTGCAAGAAACTTTGCACGACGAGAACCCGCCTCCTGAAGCTCGTCGAAGTGCTTCAGCTGCACACAAGGAACCATATGTAAGGACCATTCGTTTGCGCTCTTTGCTCACGGGTGGCCCCTCCTTTAGGCACGTACCCGCCTCGGCTCAGCCTAGAATCACAACCACCACGTACGCGCGACCCTTCATAGCCTTATTAACACGCCGTATCACCTGTCCCCCACGACACGGGTCTGGACTAAGCTGCCGCCGTCAGTACACGCAGTACATCGTGTACCTTGAAGAAATCAACGGTCATTTGACCCTACCATAGGCACGTACCCAGCTGAGAGGGCAGGACCCCTCAAATTGGTGCCGCAGCTGTTTACACTTTGGCGGAATCGGCGCGCCGGGCACGAAGTCCACGCCTTGCTCCCTAACGCATGCGTAGAAAGCGTCCCTCGCCTGATCAATCATGGACAACAGTGACTGCGACTGTGCACAAGCTTCATTTAGCCCTTGCGACAAATGCTGTTGCCCCACCTCGTGGCACGCTTTCCTTGCAGCCCTTGAAGTGAAATCTGTTTGATTTCCAGCAATTGACATATGGAATGTGGTCTAGTGAGGATCTTGCGGGCTTTTCCTACCGGTACATCTCATGAAATGCTCCGGAGCTCATATGCATTCGTCACTTCATGAGTCAAAACTTACGCAGTGAAAGTTAAAAGAGATAAGTTCAGATGAAGCGCTTTGTGCTGAGCACACCAGAGCTCTGAACGTACGGATTGCCTGACACGTTGCGCTTTTGAAGTCGTGCATTGACCGGCGCACTACTTGTGGTATAAAAGAAATGTATGCCCGATCGGCCTCTTGGTCCGTCCGGACGTCGGCCGACCCACGGTCCATTATCTTATGGAAATGCTTGTCAGCAGGCGCCGACAAGCGATCCTTATCTTCGTCTTCCATAAGATGTAGCACTCGATTCGGCTGATGCGCCTCGTGATCCATGCTCTGCGTCGAGAATTGGGCGAGCGTCGAATAGCGCCGCAGATGGGCTAGGAGTGCAGGTTGGGCATTATTCGAATGTACGTGGCGTGTGGCAGCAGGGCTTCCCGTGGGCTGACGACGTCGGGCGGCTGTCATCGTAACTTGGTTGCTTAGATCGTGGCACCATGTGGCACGGGACCATGTCCGGTCCTTGCGAATTCTCCAAAACAAGCAGTTCACGAGCGTCGTAGCAGAGGACTGCACGCCCCATCCTGGTGGCGCTTCGATGTAGACAGGATTAGGGCTCATTGGCTCGTTTCGTTTCAGCCTGACAAGGTCTGGAATAATCGGTACGCCAGGCGCCTCAATCCCCGCCAACCGCCGTCAATTCGTGCTCCCTATCGGAAGTGACATGTTTGCGCCGCAGGCCAGCCCTTCATGCCACCGCGCATTCATCATCTGTCCGCGCCGGGGACTGCCATCTGCTTGGGACTCCCAGCGGCAGGTACCGTACCACGTGTACGTCGCGCACGTCACATCCTCGACACGGCAGCATGTCCGGGATTTGTTCCTGCGGAACAAAAGTTACCACATAACACTCGGCCCCACGCACCTTACTTGCCTGTTCCCGGAGTCCGACATTCACATCCACACAACGCAGTCACCTACTCTGCGGCTGCTCCCGCTCAGTCGCGGACCGAGCCAAGGCGCCCCCTGAAGGTATCCGCCACGTTCAGGTTGTACAGTTGCACAGGCAAACGGGCGCAACTTCTGCCCGTGAAGACACGACTGCGCACCGCATGATGTGCCAACAGGCCTTGCCAGACGCTGGCCCAGACAGTTCCATGCACCATCGCCGGTTCTTCTCAATTGACCCCTCGGCTCTCGCCCAGCCGGTCATGTGACATCATCGTTAGATGCTATCCGTGTGTCGGTAAACGCTCGGACGCGCACCGCCAGCCGCTTACCTCGTCACGCTGGTGCCCCCACATCCCACCTCTTGCTCATAGACGCACCCCTACTACAATTGCCCCTCCTGCTGTTCCTGCCGAGCCGACCGCTGCTGCTGCTCCTCTTGTGGGCGCTGCTGTCCGCGGCGCTGCGCCTTGCGGGCCTCCAGAGGGTGCTCGGGGTCTACCCGCTGCAGCACCGCCGAGGCCAGCCCGTGCAGCGCCCGACTCTCCCCCGCGTTCAACCGCGCGCGGGACACCACCGCGCGCAGGTGGCCCAGGGGCAGCCGGCGCCGCCCGTGGTTGCCTGCGCGCGTGCGCGGGTAGGTAGGGGCGGATGCGGGCGGCGGTGCGCAGAGAGCAAGCATGCAAACAAGCAGCCGAGGCCGACGCGGCGCGGCTGGCCACCGCCCGGGCGACTCTGGTGCGGAACACGCTCAACCGGCGCACTTGAACCGGCGCGCGGGGCGCGAAGGCGGAAGCGCGGAACACGGCGGAGGGGTCACCGACGTGAGGTGAGAGGGCCCGCGGCTTGGAGCCGTGACCGCAGCTACGGCACGGCGTGCGCGAGCTGCGACTCGGGCAGCTCCCGCCCTCCCTCCCATCGGCCTCCTCGGTGATTCTTCGTGTCCGGGCCCCGCAAGCCTGGGTCTTGGCACAGCGAGCCGGCGGTCTACCCAACTCGCTGACCGCGTCCAACCACCACTCATCCACCCACCATGATTTCCTCCGCCTTTGGTCTCCTGGCCGCTGATGCCCACCGCCTCCGCCACCGCCGCCACCTTCCGCAGCAGCAGCTCCGTCTCCTGCGCGCTGGCGGGCAGTTGCCCGGCGTCCATCGAACGGGAGCCCTCACCCGCGCCGCCGCCGCCGCTGGCTCCCGCTCCCACACTCGCGCCCACGTCGGCCGCCGTTGCCCCTGAGGAGGTGCTCGCCGTCGCTCCGTCTGCGTTGTCGCCGGACGGCTCTCGACCAACGCCAGCATCGCCGCTGATGCCAGTGCTAGATGTCGGCAGCTGCAGCAGCCGCGTCCCGTCGCAGGCGCTGTCGACTTCCGCTGCGGCCTGCTCGACCTCCGCCGCTGATGCCACGTTTAGCAGCCCGCAGCGGCGGCTGAAGAGCTCCGCCAGCACCACCGCGACCGCGTGCGAGAGGTTCATCGAAGGCTGTAGCCGCCCGGTGGGGATGGCGCACGCGTGGCTGTAGCACATGAAGCACGGAGCACGATGGGCGGGGAAGGCGTGGCGTGGGGACGGCACTGGGGATGCCTCAAGTGGACCCGTAGGCCATGCCGGGCGGTAGCATTGCAGGTAGCCGGTCCTTGTGAAGGCCGTGGGCTCAAAACCGTATGCTTTCGCCGGCGCGCTGAGCGGCCGCCGACCGCAAAGTGGCCGCGGCAGCACAGCACAGCGCAGCGCGGGCCGCCACCCACCTGCACAGCCGCAGCTCCGCCTCCGTCAGGCCGCTCTCCTCTCGCCCGAACACCAGCGCGGTCACGTGCGGCCGTCCGCCGTACATGATCCTGTCGCTCCGTTCAACGACCCCGTCCCCGCCATCGTCACCACCTCCGTCATAAACTGGTGACCCCGCACCGGTGGCCTGCGGCGCCTCCGCTGCCGACGGCGGCGGTGCCTCGACGACCACAGGCGCCTCCGCTGCCGACGACGGCGGTGCCTCAAGCACCACAGGCGCCTCCGCTGCCGACGGCGGCGGCGCCACAGCGGGACGCAGCGGCAGCGCCCAAGGGAACTCAGCCACCAGGTGGCCCAGCGAGGCATGCGTGACGCGCGCGGCGCCGGCTCGACGCGTGAAGCCGATGCTGCCGGCCGTGTCCGCGAGCGCCTCCGCCAAGGTGGCGGTCACCACCATTCGATCCAGCACGGCATCGCCGCAGGCCACCTTGCGCGCCTCACCCTGCGGGTCGGCGGCGCAGCGGGGGGCCACCAGGTAGAGGCTGACGCACTCGAAGTTGGCGCAGGCGCGCGCGACGGCGCCAATGTTGGCCTCGTGCTTGGGGGCGACCAGGACCACGCGGATGTCGGAGAGGAGGAGGTCGGGGGGAAGCGGGGGCCGCGGCGGCGGCGGCGCCGCCGCCGCCGCCGTTGCGAACTGGGATGCGGCCGCGCCGTCGGCTTCCGTGGAAGCAGTCGAGCTGAAGGGAGCGTGCAGCAAGCAGCAGGGAAGGGGTGGGGCGTGTGGGAAGTCCACCGGTTGAGCCATGCGTGTGCGGTTGGCACTTTGGCTGACATAGCTGCGGGTAGCCTGTTTAGTGTCGTTGTACACAGCCACGGACTTCCGCAAGTCAATTGCTCGGGTGTATCCGGGCTAGTTTACAGGATTCTCACAATATGTCCGATATTCATGGGGTGATTTCGTCGGTGCGTGCGTAACGACGTGCCTGGGTTGGGTTGCGTGGTTGGCTGGGGCCCGCCCCCTCTGTGCACCGGCGCCGAGTGTGCGGACGAGTGTCGATAGGAGCTGAAAGTTAACACCGCGGTAATTGTGAAACTTTTGAAAGTTGATCAAGCGCTTTGATGTTCGGTAAGGGGCTGCTTGCGCGACCCGGACAGACCCGTCAACGCAGTAGCCGGCACCCAACTGTGTCATTATCGCACTATAACCATGAAATGGATAGATAAATAGACACAAAATTCATCTGCATTCTTGAATATCGCAAAGTTTGTGAGACATACACCAGAAACGTTCGTACGGCAGTGGCGCGACCATCTGTTTGCCGTAATTCAATTGGGTGCGCTTCAATCGAGAGTGCTTTGATATGCTCTACCAAGCGCATAGTTTGACGAGACATCGCGATCAACCGTTTTTGTGGTCGTGGGATTCGTCCAAGCCGATTCTGCGCAAACTGCAAAATTATTCGCATTTCAAGGCTTGAAATTTATCGCAGGAATTGCAATTGTTTGTTGCAATTATGAACTCGACGTTGTAGAGCATGTTTGCAAGAAGCAGTAATTCGCAGTAATTGTCGTGCAGCAACCACCAACACAATTTCGTTTGTTTTGCAACAATCATTACTTTGCTGTCCCTCATCAATTCAACTTACACATCATCTGATTGTTCAAGATGGCGCCACTGCCACGCGACCACGACAAACTTTTTCGCATGGAACAAGCAGTTCGAGTCCTGTTGTATGGACTTGGGGAGGATCTTAATCGGGAAGGCTTGCGTGATACACCAAAGGTGCGGTGCTCAGTTCGGCTGGCGTTGGACCGGCGGCTGGTGCAGTCGCTTTTATACGCGCCACACGCGCCCGATTGACGCCTCAAAGCGGCGCTAATGTCCTGTGCAGAGAGTCGCTAAGGCGCTCTTGGACTGCACTCAGGGGTATCATCAAGACACTTCCAGGTGCGCTTTCCGACCTAACGAACTTCAAACGCCATACGCAGTCCTCTATTAGCATGGCTTTTCTTCAAAGCACCAGTTTTGCTCGTGTTGATTCAGCAGATGGAACACCTCTTCAGGGCGTGTCACGTGCCGTGTCTCTTGCTGTGTCAACCGCCTGCCTCACCCGCGTTCAAATGCGCAGTACGCTTGGCACGGCGCTCTTCCATGAACCGATCGTCCATCAGGGCGGCGAGGGCACTGTCATTGTCCGCGATATTGACTTCGCTTCTACAAGCGAGGAGACACTCCTGCCCTTCCACGGCCGCTGCCACGTGGCGTACCGCCCCACGGACGGTGTGGTGCTCGGCCTGAGCAAGCTGGCACGACTCACGAAGCAGTACGCAAAGCGCCTTCAAACCCAGGAGCGCCTGGCGGCAGCCATAGCGCTGGCGCTACAGCAGAGCCTACAGTGCTACGGCGTCGCTGTGGTGCTGCAGGCGCGGCACTTGAGCAGTACCGCGATGCCGGAGGAGCGCACGAATGCGTGTGTCTCGGGCGTGTTTGCCGCAGGAGGCTCCGCAGAGTTGGAGGTGAGAAACGGCTGGAGGGAGGGGGCCTCAGCCCAAGCATACGCCCAGGCATGGCCCGAAGGTGTCATGCACCTCCTGGGCGGTGCAGTCCGCATTCGAGTGCGCATGGGGCGGGACCCCTCTGGCATCAGAGCAAGCTCGGTGTTTTTTTTGGTAGGCGTGCAACGTGCGATTTGGGTCGCCTGCGTCTTAAGTCTCTCGCGGTCAGGACGCATTCCATTGATCAGCGTAGCGACAACCCGTACAAGGATATCACCATCACCTTCATCTGACCCCGTCCATATACACAAAGACGGTCACGCCGCTTGTTCAGAGGGCCTGCATCAGGGCTGCCGACACTGGCGCGTGGCGGCGCTCATCCGGTACGCTGTCCCCTTGTTCCTCCTTATTCCTCGTCCTCCTCCCTCCTAAGCACCCCCACGTATGCACCCCCTCCTATGCACCCCCTCGTACGTGCAGGAGCTTCTGGCGCTACTGGACCTGGAGGACCTCCCGGAGGCGGCGATCGCCAAACTGGACTGCGGCGCAATCACCCAGGAAATGGACGCGGCTGAGGCGGGCACCGCCGCCACCCTGGCGACCGACCCAGGGGTCCCCGTGCCGGGCACTCCCGACCACCGCGAGGAGCAGGGCGGCACGGACGGCGACAGTGACGACTTGGTCCTGGAGGCGCGGTTCTGCAGCGAAGAGATGGAGGCGGCTGTACAGCAGCTGCTGGTTGAGCTGGGGGAGAACCCACATCGTGCAGGGCTGGTTGGGTCGGCCAGGCGGTATGTGATGTCGCTGCTGGCCTCCACGTCCGGGTACCACATGCAGCTGCCGCCGGCATACCAGCTGTGCGAGCCTGCGCAAGGCGGCCTGCTTCGGCCACCGCCGCAGCCGCAGCCGCAGCCCCGGGCCCAGGGGCTCCTGCAACAGCAGCGGCAGCAGCAGCAACAGGCGTACGGGCAGGGCGTGCACTGCGGCCAAGGAATCCATGGTGTCGCAGGCGGATGGACGGCCAGCGGAGCAGGCGTTCCTGGGCGGCATGCGGCTGAGGTCGCGGTCAACGGTCACCGTGGCGGCTGCGCGAACGGCGTCGTCGCGTCGGTGTCCACCTGCCACTTGAACGGCGCCAGAGTCGCGCGCTCGTGTTGCAACTGCTTAGCGTCATCAGCGACGGCCTGTTTCGCGCGCAGCGGTCGCTGTCAGCTTCAGCAGCGCTGCGCGCCCGCGGCGGCGGCCGTGCGAATGGGAGAGGGCGCCGTGGCCACGTCCGGGCCGCTGCGCGGCGCGGTCACGCTCTGCCTTCCCTTCACGTCACAGTGCGAGCACCACATGCTGCCGTTCTACGGTGAAATCATGGTGGCTTACCATCCGGGCGGGCCCGTGGGGTGCCAGGGGCCCGCGGTGCTGCCCCACGCGGCGATAGAGCAAGTCGTGTGCATGTACACTCAGCGGCTGCAGGTGCAGGAGCGGATCACGCACCAAGTGGCCGATGCGGTGGAGGCTATGTTGCGGAACGCAACCGGGGCGGCGGCGCAGCAGCGCTCCCCCCCAGCTGCGGGGTACACGTGCAACGGCAGCAGCGGCAACGGCAACGGCGTGCTGCCGTGCAGCGGCGGCGCGGGCAGGGGTTACGCGTTGGAGGGCACGGCGGGTTTGGAGGGCGACTCGGTGGCGCGGCGAGAGGAGGCGGCGGCGGAGCAGCCGGTGGGGGTGATGGTGGTGTGCGATGCGGCGCACATGTGTATGGTGGCGCGCGGCGTGGAGAACCATAGCGGCAGTACCACGACGTTTGCGGTGCGCGGCTCGTTCGAGGCTTTGCCGGAAATGCGGCGGGCGGTGCTGAGGCTGTTCCGGGAACGCTCTAGAGCTTAGGGAGGCGGAGCCGCTGCCTCTTGGAGGTCTGATGAGGAGGCGGGCGGGCGGACGACGTCTTCGGGGGCTGCCAAGAGGGCTGCACCGCCGTTGCCGTGGGTGTGAACAGGAAGGGTGCGGAAGGTGGGAGAGGCTGTAGCTACGCATCGGGCATTGACGTGGTGGGAGGTCCGTGATTGAGTTCTTTTAAGCAGGCCGTCGGCAAGTGGTCATTTGCGCGGTGGTGGGCGCAGATGTTCTTGTCGGGCGGGCGGCAGTGGTGAATTGTGGTGACGCTGCAGTTGAGTCAGTGACTGAAAGTGAGCGAGGGACAGAGGGACAGCGTCGCAGTGCATTGAGCGGCAGCGGGCATCCTCGGCGGCATCATGATGATGAGTGGAGGGGAGGGCATCGAAGGAGGGCACGGACTCCCGGACGCGCTGTGTTGCGCTGGTCAGGGGCAGGTCTCGGGGTGTGATCAGCGGGTTTAGGGGCAGGGTGGCTTGCGCAGACGAGTGTGCCAGCGCTCGTGACGGCGGCCTGCGCGGCATGGCAGAGCACGTACCGTATGTGTTCCTGGTGAAAGGGTGTTCAGCAAGAAACCCGCTCGTGTGTGTAAAAGGAAACTGAGTTCGTGTGTGAGTGAGTGTGTGTCTGTTGGGGCGGTCAGAGTTGAGGTTCGATTGTGATCGGTCCTGATTCGGCTGCTGCGATGAAATGCGTGGGCGCAGAGGGACATGCTTTGCAAAGCGAAAGCTTGGCGGTTGAAGCGTGCAGCGCCGGGAACCCAAACAGTTAGGCTGTGGTAATGGTGACTCCGGGGAATGGATAGCGCGCCGCGGCCCATGCGGTTTTCGCAACGTTGAGTGGTTAGAAATGAAAACGCCCACAGGCTTTTCACATGACTTCGAATCAGCACGGTAGGAGTTGGTCGGCTACCTGGTGGCAGTGTCGGATGACGGCGGACAGACATGCGGGGTTGCGCGGCGCTGCGAGAATGCATTTCCGTCCATTGCTCACTGGTGTCAGGTGATAACAACCGCAAACAACGGTGCGTCGCTGTCAGGGGGCTACGGACGCGGTGGCGTCAGTCCAATCGTGTGATTGCTATGCGATTTGCGGTGCCGGAGCTTGATCTTTGGCGGATGTAACAAAATGTTTAGGCAGCGCATATACAGGAAATGACCTGGGGTAACCCGCACCGTAATTGCAGTGTCGTTCACTCGGTGGGCCCTGGTCTGTGAAGCGAATCAGTAATGCGGGCCGGTACGGCTGCATGACCCCCCCACGGGTGATGGGTGCGCAGTCCTTGGTAGGGGTTGATGAGCGCTATTTGGGCCCGTTGGAATTCCAGATGTTATTAGATAACGGCGCCGACGCTGTACTCAAGCAGCGTAAACACAGACAGCTGTCAGCCGAATACTTCCGGTCGAGTTCTTGCGAACCATGGGTCGCAAACACGTCGCAACCCGGTGCGCGCTGACACAATTAATAGTAATCATGACGGCTTGCTATGTACGTCCTGACTGACAAATTACCAAGTCAGTGCATACCAGGTACTGCAGCCGCACTCATCGGATCATTTGCATTTATTATGCATCAAATTAATATGGCGAGGCGACACTGCGTCATGTAGTGTTTGCCAAGCTATTAGGTGGAATAAAAGTACGACATCTCGAAGTACCGCCGGTAAAGAAGATAGTTGATCAGTCCCTATCCTACGGGGTATTTGTATAATTCTGTGCGAAAGAAGTGATATTGTGATACCTTGTCTACAGACACGGGGACTTCCCAGCGTCCGTTGTATACTGTGTCTGCGCGACTGCTTAAGACATCTTTCTTGAAGGAAGTCTAGAACAAAAGTCACAATGCAAGAGGAAAGCGTTTACGCGCTGATTCCGAACCCCCAAGAAATGCCCCAGCGACCACCTATGCACAAGTCGAAGGTGAACACGGTTTGCTCATCCTCTTATGAGGGTCTGGATACTGCGACGGACGTCTACATTTTCCGGGTGGCTTGACGCACGCGGCTCACGAAGTCTGGGCGGGTCGGCTGAATCGTCGATGTGTCGTTGCCTGCAGTTCCCTGGCAAGACTCAACCAGCAGAGTTTGAGTTCGGCCAGAATAAATTGCAGCCGCACGCAACTATGGGGAGGCCCGATGGTGCCAACGGGCCTTCGCGCCTTCACCCGCACGAGAAGGAGCCCAAGCTTCCGGCACGTAAGTGTTTTGTGAACTTGTCACAGTTTAAAACAGATGCACCGCTTTTGGGTAGCCCAACTCACCTCGGCATGGCCAACTGCTCCCCACAGCCGGCCCACCCACAAACCCCAAAGAAAAGATTCGGCCTCCGATTCCCAGCAAGGATGAGGTGCCGAAGATGGGACTGACCAGCAACAAGAACTTTATCACATCCAACGCGGTGGACGTCATGCTGGCGAAGCCTGGCAAAGTACCGCAGCCGGAGTTCCAGTGGACACAGAAGCCAGATTATGGGAAAGTGCCCATGTACCTCAAGCGCAACAAGGACCGGATAGCCAAGGAGAGAGAGCAACTGTCGCAGTTCATACGGGTTCGGGAGGCGCCAGTAAGTCGTGTGGCCTGCAAGCGGGACGTTCACATGGTGCGCTTTCCTGCTGTGCGACATGTTGCAGGGCTGGAAGTCGTGCTGCATGCCGTATACCCTGGGGGGCCCCTGCCTGGATTTTGGGAGCGTTCATCTCCAGGGTACCCGCAGTGGTGCTCCAGTTCATCCAATAGCCGTCGTAGTCGGGGGTGTGGCATAATGCGCGGTCGGGTTCAGCCATGTGACATCAGGAGAGATGTTGATTTTAGGAAATCGCCACTAGAAGTTCCAAGCGCCCGTTGTGACATCCGGTGCCCGACGCTGTACGCTGTTTCTTTCCCCATGCATCGGGTCTATAGCTGCCTATTGTGATCCGTGAATGACGATCGCGCTGCGGCGGACCCGCCGCCGCCACCGACGATTCCTTCTCCGCAGGACGCGAACGCGCACGTGAGCCAGCTGTCTCCCGACGACCGCCAGCAGCTGATCCGCCACCTGAAGGCGAAGTGGGGGTCGGTCAACACGGCGTACCAGGGCCTGTCCCTCACGACGGACACGGCAATGAAGAAGATCCGGAAGGAGGCCATGGAGCGGGAGCTGGCGGAGATCGAGAGGGACATTCGCACGCTGGAGCGCGGGGAGGTGGTGCTCGTGGTGGAGGACTGAGCGTGGCGATAAGGTGCCGCGGGGGAAGGGGGCGGGGACGGGGCTGCTCTAGGGGGTTAAAAAGGACGAGGGGTTTTAGGGGGCGCAATGCGCGTGTACAGTGGGACTGCGGCCGTTAGTAGTGCACGGGATTTGGCGGCTGTGAAAACAGCACGTGCTCTCACTTATTCATTGAGAGTGCTTGCAAGCAACGAATGAATCAGACCTATCACTGGAAGGGTCGTCATACATTAGATGAATGCGGGGTGCGCTGCTTTGGGTGGGTGGGATGCGACGAGGAGGTGTGTGGGAGGGGCAGGGTCGCAGGCGGGGGCGGGTCGCAGTGTCTAGCAGGCGGACTGAAGGCCGGTGACCGGCCCACATATAGACTCGTAGGATGTGCCTCAGCACTCGGGAGGCGCTGTAAGGATAGACCCGGAGGGTGGATTGTACATTCGGCTTTGCCCTGCGCGTAGTGCACCCGGCCATGGGCGATGAGTGTGTGGCTTTTACTTGTTGCGGTCTTGTGGTGCGCTGCCACGATTTCGTGACGCGGCCCTTGTCGCCAGGATGGCGTGTGCGTGGAACAACAGCATGCAACGGAGGCATACTTATGCCACAGCCAACGCGCAGGCTACAAGGGTGAACTTGGCCGCAAGTTCCGACGTGCCTTGTCTGTACTCGCGGGTGGGGCAGGAGCTGTTGCGCTCGCGTATTTTTGAGGACGTGTCGCACAATTAATCTCGATTACGGGAACCCCGTTCGGGGTGATGCGCGTTTGTCAAGATGGCAGCTGTGTGCAGCAGCAGCAGCACCACCACCCGTGTGTTGCAACAACTCTGCGCCAGCAACCTGTGCACGACGTCCCAAGACGGCCACGACTGGGTGATCCGCACACAGGTCAGCCATTCAGCACGCATTTCCGGCGCCGGTGGTGCGTCGCAACAAGCCCAGCAGATGATTGCTACCAAGACGGCAAAGAGACAGCGGCAAACCTTGACGCGTTTCAGCTGGATTGCCAGCGCACATTTGAAGGAGACTGCCGACTGACGGCCAAGCATCCAGGGTATGTCAATGGCCATAACACCGCCACCCTGCCCCGAGCACTAAGGACTAAACCCTACAAGTCAGTCCATTGCGCGCCTCCTGCTCTCATTGGCCAACTACGTCGCCGTTGATCTCATCACGGCAACCACAACCCGCTCTTCCACATCGGGCGCACCAGCCGCCGGCAGCCGCCGCCCCCGCACCCGCCAGCTCACCCCCGGCGACGTCACCCAAGAAGCCGCGGATCCCGAAGGCCCCGCCCCCGCCGCGGCCGGGACCTCCCCGCCCGCCGCCCCCGTCCTGGCCACCAGCTGCCCCGGACCCCCGGCGCCCATCCCCAGCCGCAACGCGAACCGCAGACCCTCCTCCGCCACCGCCACAAGCAGCGGCCGAAGGGGGCAACCGGGCGGCGTATTCGCCTCCCCGGCGACGATGGTGGCCGCCGGGTCTCCCTCATCAACGGAGGGCGGTTGCGATTGCGGGTGCGGGTGCGGGTGCGGGTGCGATTGCGGATTCGGGTGCGGATTCGGGTGCGAAGCGGAGCCTGACACTGCCCCGCATGCCACCCCTGCCATCGCCGCAGCCGCCCCGCGGTTCACCGCCGTCACCAGCCCCGGCACCTGGTTGGTCCCACCGACCGCCCCGCGGTCCATCGCCTCCAGCTGCTCCGCCAGCGCGTCCGCCACCCGCCGCGCCACCTCCCTGAAGCGCCGTACCCCCGCCTCCGTGAACGGCCCCCGGGGGGTGTCCCCCATCGCCCCGTCGGCCGCATCCACCAGGCCCTCGCACACGTCAGAGCGGCTGCGGTCCCACAGAGACTGTACGACAGGGCGCAGCGGAGGAAGAGGAAGCGGGGGGGTTGCCTTATTGCCCTTTCACGGATTGCGCTTCCTGCAAAGCCCTTCCTGCCCTCTGCCCCACCTGCGAACCCCGCTCCCCCGCCCCCGGGGCCCCCCTTGCGCACCTGCTGCTGCTCGCTCATCCCGGGTATGGGCCCCTCCCGGTCCAGGACCAGTGCGGCGGCGCTGGGGCCCAGAAGCAGCGCCAGAGGGCGGCACCAGACGTTAACCTGTTGTCCCAACGGGCACACGATTTGGCGGGTAAGGGGGAGGAAAAGAGGTCAAGGCATGTGGGTTGCGGGCACCACGCGAGGTTGGGCGAGGTTTTCGTCGCACCGGCGTGTCGGTTCTTGTCTTGGAGAGAAAGAGGACAAAGTCGAGCTTCATTCGCGTTGCCGTACAAATAGCAGCCCAAACGACCGTTACGATCGCCTGCCGTGCAACCACCAGTACGTCATAACTAACTAACCTGCTTGCTCCGGGACCACAGTGGGAGTCCCAGGTGGTTTGTCCCATTACCGTATGGGACAAACCACCAACGGTGCCTGACAGGCGCCCTCCCTCCGCCCAATCCAGTTGCCCCGCTCCCCTCCGTTCCTCCCACCCAAAGCCCAAGACACCACTCCCACCTCCATCCAGCGGTAGATGAAGTCATCCAGGCGCAGGGCGGCGTGGGACAGCCGCCGGGGTTGCGGCTGCGGCTGTGGCTCAGTCCGCGACCGAGGCTGTGAAGGGTGCGATGGGTTGCACGGAGGCGGAGCAACTTGGCGGGCAAGATGCTGCGGATATGAGACCTGCGGCAGGGGGGTAGGGCGGAGGGCGGAGGGCAGCTTGGGATGCCCCTCTGCCCGCCTCTTCCCTGTCTGCCCTCCCTCCCGCGACCAACGCGGGAAGGCCCCCGGCAACGCATTCAGACGGTAGGCAACAGCAGCTCAGGGGCCTTGCAGCAATTGCTCGCTTTCCCCCCGGGCGGTTGGGGCGGTTGGGGCGGTTGGGGTGGTTGGGGCGGTTGGGGCGGTTGCAGCGGTTGGGGCCGTTGGGGCGGTTGGGGCCGCCCACGTGTCAGCTACAGAGCCCAAGATGAGGAGGAGCCAAACCAACCTGCGGGACACCAGCGCCGGAGCCGTCCCCTGCCGCCCCCGCCGAGGCTGCACGCATTCGCTGCTCGACCGAGCCGGGGCTGCCGCCGCCGCCGCCACGACTTCCCTCCTGGCCCCGGGCACCTTCAGGGCTCGGGTCCTGGGCCGCCCCTCGACTCCGCCAGGCCTGACAGACCGCGTACGGTATATGTGCTTAAGAGAACTGAGCGTATTTGTGCGTGTGTGTTTCTCAGCCGGGCAGAGCAGGTGTGTGAGTGTGTAAAAAATAACTGAGCCGCGAGAAGTGAAGTCTAGCGCAATATGTGTGTGTGTGTGTGTGTGTGTGTGTGTGTTTAATTCGAACCCCACCCATGTGTGTGTATGCGTAAATATGCACGTTCGGAGGGGAGAAGAGGAGAGGAGGCAGGCAGACGGGTGGGAGGGCGTGTGTGCGGGCAGAGAAGATCCGTCAGTCGGCAAGACAACAGCAGCCGGCAGACGCAGCAGAGGCCTTATGGGCACCGCTTCGTACAGCCCGTCCGCCAGCCCCTACGCAGCCCCTGCAAAGCACCAACCCACCCATCTGTTATGTACTCCCATCGCCTGTATCGCCTGTTACGCTGGACCTGGCTTCTCGCGGCTCAGTTTCCGGTTACCGGCACCCACCCACCCTGCATCGCCATGGCCCTGGACATCGCTCGCGGCGCCGCTACTCCGTCTACCACCACAGGTCGGTAAAGTATCTGTCCTCTCCGGGTTGGGTCGGGTTCGCATTTTGCTTGTTACTGCACTGGCGGCAGCGCGGCCGCGCCGCCACGCGCCCGCGCGCGGTCTCTTATCTTTCCGTTGCTATGCAGGTACCGCACCACGTAAGTATACTGAGTTATGCTGGGTGTGCCCGGGTTCGTTCTTCTAGGGTTTATTTCTTTTTTCAACCCACCCACCCACCGCACCACCCACCTCGGACAGCGCCGCCACCCGGGTCCCCAAGTCGCGCACCCACCGCCGCACCACCTCCACGTCCGGGAGGTTGCCGCCGCCGACCCCCGCGCTGTCCCCCGCGCCGCCGACATCCTCCCGGGGGTGCTGCCCGCTGCCCAACGACGGCGCCGCTGCGGCATCCCTCCGCGGCTGCTGCTGCGGCTGCTGGTCCTGTGGCAACTGCGTCCCCGCGGGTGCCGCCGCCGCCGTCGCCGCCGCCGCCGCCGACCGCTCCCCGTCGGTTGCCGCAGAGGTCTCGCGCGCGGCAGGGTCGGCGCGGGCCGCCGCGGCCGCCGCCGCGGCCTCCGTCGTGACCGGGCCCTCCCCTGGAGCCCTTTTCCACTCCCGCTCCGGCCGGACGCGGGGGAGCCCCTCCTTGGGGGCAGCTGCCGTTGGGGCTGCGGCGCCCCGCCCCCGCGCCAGGGACTTCTGGATGGCCTGTGCTGCGGCCCGTGCGGCCGCCCGTGAGGCGGGTCGGGCCAGGAATGCGGCTGAAAACGCATCACCGCCGCCGCTGCCGCCACTGCCGCCGCTGCCGCCGCCGTTGGTCGGTCTTGCTCTGTAGATGGGTGTCGTCGCTACCGCCGCCGCCGCCGCTGCCGCCACCTGCTGCGCGTCTGCTGCCGCCGCCGCCACGGCCTCGTCTGTCTTCGTGCGCTTGGCGCTGCGCGGTCCTCCGGCGTTGCCGCCGGCGTTGCGCCGAGACCTGCTAGCGGTTGTGACCGGTAAATCAGTTGTGGTCGTTGCCGCAGCGGCTGTGGCTGTAGTGGCCACGATGGCTGTGGCAGCGGCGGCGGCGGCGGCGGCGGCGGCGGCGGCGGCGGCGGCGGCGCCGCCGCCGCCGGCTGCAGCGCCGGGCCTGAACTGCGCCGACGCCGCCGACGGCTGCGGCAGGTGCAGCTGCTGTGCGATGCGGGCGTTGGCTCGGATCGCCGCGGCGCGAGGGGGCGGGCAGCAGCTGGCAGCCATCTCGTCCCTACCCGCCACTTCCCGATCACTTGTGGCCGGCAGTCGTAGCTGTTGCCGCCATCGCCGAGCGCTGCCATCCTGCCGTTTACCGCCGCCGCCCCCGTCGCTGCTGCTGCTGCCGCCGCTGGTGCTGGTGCTGGTGCTGGCACCCCGCAAGTCCATATCTTCCTGTCGCCCAGGCGCCGCAGACCGTCCGGCGAGCTTGTGGGTTTTGGTGGTAACATACGACCCTGTCCTGATGCGCCGCCCCTCACATGTCGTACACACATAGCCCCCAAGCTCAGTCATATGGGGCCGCCAACTGCCGGACCTGGTGGCGCCGCACGCCTCGCACACCCGGCCGCCCGCCTCCTCCAGGTTGCGGGTGCCGGGGGGCCCGTAGAAGCCATGGGTACTGACGTTCCGACGGCAGCAGCTGTCGCAGGTGTAGGCGCGGGTGCCCCGCGCAAAGAAGCCGTTGGGCTGGCCAGGTCGCGGGCGGTACAAGGCGGCGCAGTGCCCACACCGGGGAGGCGCCGGCGGCGGCGGCGGCGGTGGAGCAGGGGCCGGCATTGGTGCAGGGTTGCAGGTGGGCAGTCGCGGGGGAGCGCCCGCTGCCGCCGCTGCGTCCCCGGGCCCCTGGCCACCACCGTCACCGCCGCCACCGTCACTAGCGGCTTCGCGCGGCTGTCCATCCGCCGGCCCCGGCCCCGGCCCCGCCGGGGGGTGGTTCTCCTGGCGCAGGTTGGCTGCTCGCCTGACATGGTAGCGCCGGAGAGACGCACATGCCGCGCACACGTACAGCTCCCGGCAGCCCCAGTGACGCTCCCACTTACACATGCGGGTGTCGCCGCACGCCCCACACACCCGGCCGCCCGCGTCCTCCAGGTTGCGGGTGCCGGGGGGGCCGTAGAAGCCCATGGATGCCTGGTTTTTGATGCAGCAGGCGTGGCAGGTGTAGGCGCGGGTGCCCCGCGCGAAGAAGCCGTCGCGGGTCCCGTTGAGGTAGTAACCTTTGCCGCAGGACGAGCAGGTGGGCGGTCGCGGGGAAGCGCCCGCTGCCGCCGCTGCGTCCCCGGGCCCCTGGCCACCGCCGCCATCCGCACCTCCACCACCGCCACGAGGTTGTTGCCCCGGCGGCGGCCGCTTGGATGCATCCGCTGCCGCTTCGCGCGGCTGTCCATCTCCCGGCCCCGGCCCCGGCCCCCTCCCCGGCCCAGTCCCGACCTGGGGAAGGGGTCGGGCCGCTGCTGTAGCAAGCCCTTCGCCGCGTGTGGCTCCCTTCTCACGACCGTGGAGTCGCAGCCCTGCAGCCAGCGATGCCAGGGGAGTGTCCTCATCGCCGCCCTCCTCCGATGCCTCCTTCTCCTCCACACCATCCTCTACCCCCGCCGCTCCCTCGAGCGCCGACCGGCGGCGCTTCCTCCGCCTCGGGGATGGCGGCGGGGCCGGGGTCACACTCGGCGTCGGCGCGAGAGGCGGTGACGGGGCCGGCGGCAGCCCGACCGCATCCTCCGGCGCCGCCGCCATCACCGCCGGCTGCACCGCCGCCACCGCTGGCTCACCCGTCGCCGTCCTCCCTGGCGCGCCGGCCTCGCCATTCTCCGACCGCCCCTCCCCACCTCCAACAGCAGCAGCGGCAGCAGTAGCGACATCAGCCGACTGCGGGTCGGGGCGCATGCCGGCCGCTGCAGTACAAGGGCCAGTGCCGCCGCCGCTGCCGCTCCCGTCACTCCCTCCCGCCTCCCGATCCGCCTCCGCTTCCGCCGCCGCTTCCGCCTCCGCTTCCGCCTCCGTTTCCGCGTCCGCTTCCGCCTCCGCTCCCGCTTCCGCCGCCGCTTCCGCCGCCACTTCCGCCTCCGCCGCCACTTCCGCCTCCGCCTCCGCCTCCGCCTCCGCTTCCGCCTCCGCTTCCGCCTCCGCTTCCGCCGCCACTTCCGCCTCCGCCTCCGCCTTCGCTTCCGCCTCCGCTTCCGCCTCCGCCTCCGCTTCCGCTTCCGCTTCCGCCTCCGCTTGCGCCTCCACTTCCGCCTCCGCCTCCGCCACCGCCGCCGCCGCCGCCGCCTCGAGCGCTGCCGCACCTGCCACCGGACGGCCCACAGCCGACCTCACCGACAACTGAGGCCCCGCCATCAGCTGATACCGCCCGGGCTCCTGCATCGGTGCCGCAGGGCCTGCGTCAACCTCCACGTCGCAATTGCACCCACCATCGCCGCCACCGCCGCCACCGCCATTGTCGGCCGCTGCGTCCCCCGCATCCGTGTCAGCTGCCGTCATCCCGGCATGCTGTAGGGGATGTGTCTGTGCTGTTGCATTACCGCCGCGGTGCTCCGAAACCCGCCCCGCTGGCGGTTGAGAGGGTCCCAGCGGCGGGCGCTGCGACGGCGCCCGCGGTTCACCTGGCTCGTCGGTGGTGGTGGCGGTAGCTGCGGCGGGAGCGACTGCGCCAACCGCCGTTTCGGGTTGCAAACCTGTTCCACGTGGATCAGCCGACGGTGGCGGCGGCGGAAGCCCCTGCTGCTGGTGGTGCTGCTGGTGGTGCTGGGGCAGGTTCTGCGGCGGCGGCGCAAGACGGGCGAGTCGCTGTTGCTGACATCGCCGCGCGTCGCCGTCTGCCGGGGGATGGTCCTCCTGGTGCGGCTGGTACGCGCGCCCGAGAGCACTGCTGCGATGAGTTTCCGCACAACGCGTGCACACGTACAGCTCCCGGGAGTCCCAGTGACGCCGCCACTTACAGGTGTGGGTGGCGCCGCACGCCTCGCACACCCGCCCGCCCGCCTCCTCCAGGGTGCGGGTGCCGGGGGGGCCGTAAAAGCCGGTGTCCTTCTTGTTCTGACTGCAGCACCCGTCGCAGGTGTAGGCGCCGGTGCCCCGCGCGAAGAAGCCGTCGCGGACCCCGTTGTTGTAGTAGCCTTTGCCGCAGGAGGTGCAGGTGGGCGGTCGGGGAGGAGCGCCCGCTGCCGCTGCTACGTCCCCGGGCCCCTGGCCACCACCATCAACGCCGCCACCGTCACTAGCTGCTTGGCGAGGAGCACGCCGCTTGGATGCATCCGCCGCCGCTTCGCGCGGCTGTCCATCCGCCGGCCCCGGCCCCGGCCTTGTCTGGGGAAGGGGTCGGGCCGCTGCTGTAGCAGGCCCTTCGCCGCGTGTGGCTCCCTTCCCACCACCGTGGCGTCGCAGCCCCGCAGCCAGCGATGCCAGGGGGGTGTCCTCATCGCCGCCCTCCTCCGCCGCCTCCGGACTCCCCTGCCCCTCCTCCGCCCCCGCAAGCTGACGTCCCGTGTCCGCCTCCTCCTCGAGTGCAGACCGGCGGCGCTTCCTCCGCCTCGGGGACGGCGGCGCGGCCGGGGTCACACTCGGCGTCGGCGCGGGAGGCGGTGACGGGGCCGGCGACAGCCCGACCGCAGCCTCCGGCGCCGCCGCCGCGGCCTCCGCCATCTCCTCCGGCCCGGACGCGCCGGCCCGGTTGTTCCCGGACCACAATTGCTGCCCCATTGAGGCAGCAGCCCCGCGGACCGCCCCCGTCGCCGACGGCGGATCCGGGGGCATGCCGCCAGCTTCGGTGGAAGGGCCAGCGCCGCCGCCGCCGCCGCCGACGCCGCCGCCGCCGCCACCAGCACCGGTGCCTGGATAGCCGCCGCCGGCCGTCGCGGCCGCCTTGGCCAGCTGCGGCCGCTGTTCCAAGCGCAGCACCGCTGATGGCTGCGCTGTCTGCGGTGATAGCCGAGCATGCGGCGGTTGCGCGCCCGCCGGCGGGGGGGACGGCGGTGGCCCTGATGGCGGCGGCGGCGGCGGGCGCTGCGCTACCAGGCGGCGGCGCTTCAGTCGCGTCGCTGCACCTCGTCGCGGCGGTGGCTGCTCCTGATGCTGCTGCAGCTGCAGCTCCCTCTCCCCCTCCTCCTCCTCCGCCGCCGCCGGCTGCTGTTGCTGTTGCTGTTGCTGCTGCAGCTGATCGCGGCGGCGGCGGGACTTGCCGCGGCGGCGTGACACACGGCACCCGTCCCCGCCGCCATCGCCACCGTCACCGCCGTCGCGGTCGCCGTCGCTGCTGCTGCTGGTGCGGGCGGCAGAGGGTCCTTCGCCGGAGGGAATCTCAGGCCTGGACTCCCCTGGAGGCACGCCCACGGGTCGGATTTCGTGGCACTGGCGGCAGGCGCACACGTACAGCCCCAGCGAGCCTGGGAGATGCTCCCACCTGGAGGTGCGGGTGGCGCCGCACGCCTCGCACACCCGTCCGCCCGCCTCCTCCAGGTTGCGGGTGCCGGGGGGGCCGTAGAAGCGATGGGCATTGACGTTCCGAAGGCAGCAGGCGTGGCAGGTGTACGCGCGGGTGCCCCGGGCGAAGAAGCCGTTCGGGACGCCGGGCCGCGAGTGGTACTCGGCGTCGCAGTGCCCACACCGGGGCAGCGCCGGCGGCGTAGAAGCGGCGGCGCCGGCGCAGTCACGGCGAAGTTCAGGCTGCTGCTGCTGCGGCTGCTGCTGCGGCTGCTGCTGCGGCTGCTGCTGCGGCTGCTGCTGCGGCTGCTGCTGCTGCTGCGGTGACGGTGGCGGTGGATGCTGCTGCGGCTGTGACTGCTGCGGCTCCTCGCCCTTGGGCTCGGGCTCGTGCTCAGGCTGAGACTCGGAGGCTGTTGTGTGGCGCGTCTCCGTCTCCTCTGGGTGCGCGCGGCGGCGGGAGCGGCGCGGTGGGACCCCCGGTGGTGCGTCTCCCGTACCAACGGCCTTTCCGGTGAGATGGCAGGCCTCCGCCTCCGCCTCCTCCGCCTCCTCCTCATTCTCCGTGCCAGGGCCGCCACCGGTGCCGACCCGCGGGTCAGTGACGGCAGCGGCCAGGCCGTCTGGTCCACTTGATGGCGGGAGGCCAGGGTCACCTAGAGGACACCGGGGTGGGGTGGGCGCGAGTGCGGGTGGTGCCGACCGCGTCGGCGGCGTCGGAGACGCAGATGCTGGCAACGGCAGCGGCAGCGCGCCTTGTCCGCTTGAGGCAGTCTGAAGCTGTTGCTGCTGCAAATGCTGCTGCAGCAGCTGCTGATGCTGCTGCTGCTGCCACGGCGTATCTCCCGGCGTGTACGGGGGGGCCGCTGGCGGCCGCTCGAGTAGCTGGTGCAGCTGCAGCAGCCGCAGCTGCTCTTCGTACTGCTGCTGCTGCTGCTGCAGCTGTTGCTGGATTGCGGCTTCACTGGTGCGGAAGGGTGACTTGGGCGACGGATGTGGCCCGCGCTCAGGCCGCCGCCGCCGGCGGGTCTGTCGGTGCTCCAGCTGCGGATGACGGCGCGCAGCGGGCGGCAGAGGCGCCGGAGGCAGCGGTGCCGGAGGCAGCGCTGCCGGCGACAGCGGTGCCGGAGGCAGAGGTGCCGGCTGCAGAGGTGAGGGCGGCAGAGGCGCCGGCGGCATCAGGGCCGGCGGCGATGTCCATGGAGTATAGAAACAGGGCGAGCACCAGGATGGCGCCGCCATGCAGCCGGGTGGTACCATAGGAAAGGGCGATCCAGGCGGGAACGGCAGCGTCAAAGGCGGGCGCAGCTGCGATTGCGACTGCGACTGCGGCGGCAGTGACCAAGGGCCGCCTGGCGACGGCTGTAGCAGCTGCAGCTGCAGCTGCTGCTGAGATAGCGGCGACGGGTGCACAGCCGGCTGGTCCCCGGGTGACCCGGGTGACGGCGACAGCTGCAGCAGCAAGCGCGGCGCTGGCTCATGTTGCGCGTCTTGGACACCACCGCCGCCACCACCCCTGCCGTCACCACCTCTCCCATCACCTCTTACACCACCTGTTCCACCGCCAATGCTGCCACACGCTCCACGGCCGCCACCACCACCGCCACCGTCACCGCCGCCGCCACCGCCGCCGCCGCCGCCATCCTCAGCTTCCGGCGCTGGCAGTAGTCCCAGCCTCACGGCGGCACACCCCGACCCGTCGCCACTGCGGCCGCCGAGCGACCCTGACCCAGTTGCCATTTCGCGGCCCCCGCGGGCCGAACTGGGCCGTTGCCGTACAACCAGCTGCTGTAGGTCCCCTGCCCCAGGCCCTGCACCCGCCCCTGCACCCGCCCCTGCCCCAGCCCCTGTACACGCCCCTGCCCCAGATCTTGCATCAGCTCCGCTTGGGACAGAAACAGGGCCGTCGGCGTCGGCGACGGGGTCGGCCTTGGCGTCGGCGTCGGCGTCGGCAGCCCCTTCACGGGGCTCCGAAAGACGGAGCTGCAGCTCCTGCGCGTCGGCGGATGCTGCGCGGTCGAACGGGTGGCTGCGCGTGAAGGTGCTGGCCCGGAGCTGCGCCCCGGCCGCGCACGCGGGCGGCGGCGCCTCCACCACCACCACGACGTCGTCGTCGTCGTCGTCGTCCACCAAGTAGCGCGCCACGTCTGCGACCGGGCGAAACACAGCAAGCAATTCTTTCGGGGTCCGCTGTAACGTTCATTCATTCAATTCTTTTAAAGTACACGAAACATGCAAGCAACTGTTCTTCTCAATAAAATTCAATTGAACAGAATCACTAGAGGAACGGCTCAACACCACAGTCCGGAGGGCGGAGCGCGCGGCTGCATCCTTCACAGGATTCGCATAGGCGGCCACCACAGCCACAAGAGTGGGAGGAGCGACAGCATGGCATGATGCGCCCTCATGACTCCGCCAAGACAAGAAAATGTGGGGAAAATACATTTGCGAACGGAAGCTTGCGGAAGGAAATGAGCTGCGGCGTCGTGCGTTGTTGCCCTGCCAGGCCCGAAGCCAAGGATTCGCCCGACTGAGAGAACAAGCGTGACGGTCGCCGTCAGTGCGCTTCCCTAGACAAGAAAGGGGCTCGGAAGTTTTAAATTGCGAGCGGCGGGTGCGGGCTGCGGCGCGGTGCGGCGCGAGGGACCCCACCACCGACCCATGGGTCATTGCTGGCTCACCGCTGTCCTCCGTCATGATATGCTAAGCGCCGTGATCCGTAAGCGCCCGCCCCGCTCAGCAGCTTGCTCTCCACACCGACGCCAGAGCGATTTCCTCTTGTGGAGGAGTTTGCGCGGACGGAGTGGAAACGGGGATCGCGTCCCAGCCTGTCCCAGCGCGAAAGCAAATTTGTCTCCACGCGCAAGCATTACGTTGCAAGCATTACAACACGTCAGAAACCTTGCAAACGGTTGCGTCCACTATGCAGTCACTGGGTCAGCTTGGGGAAAGGGAAGTAATGAGTCGGAAGAAGTCGTGCCCCGTACGGCTTGTGACCTCCCGCGAACAACGAGCCGGTCCAGTCGGCGTCCAAGCACCGTGAAAAAAATTGCAGGCCTTTGCGTTGTATCCGTGTTTGCGAAAGGCCGCAGCCATATGGCCCGATACCCTCGAGTTTACGTCTGCAGGTTGCCCTGGTATACCCCGTCACTACCGTCACGCAGTCAATTGTGAAAAAGAATAACCAAAGACGCAAAACGATGACCTCCGACCCACATCCTCCCGCGACCCGATCCGTGTCGAGAATTCCTTCCCAAGCAAGGATACGCAACCACGGCGAAGAAAGCTTGACGAGTCACTAACCAGCCGAACCGCACGGAGACAAAATGGGCCGCGCACGCACTCGTTCGCGACATGCGCGGGCGCAAAGGCACCAACATCGTCGTCAGATACCTGCAGACCTGAAAACGTGTGAGTCGCTGGCCCACCATGCCGCTGCTCAGATAAGCGGGGACCTAGAGCTCACCACCACCACCACCACCACCACCACCACCAAAGAACGCTTAGGCAACAGCATAGGCACTACAAAACCCAAAGAGAAAAGACACAGGTGCCACACCAACGGCGGGGAGCTCCAAGTGCCGATAAAAGCCCGGGCGAAGAGCGCCGGGGTCTCAAAGCTTTTGAGGCGCGGCTCAACACAGTCAAAGTCGCCGCATACCCCGCCCGCCCACATCTCCTGTCCCAATGCTTAAGCCCAACGTTGCATTAGTCCAAGTCGGTACCCTCGTGTTCAGCGACTGCAGCACCTTGCATCACCCTGCAGCAGAGTCCCTTGGTCCGCCTGCTTGTTTTGCGCATTACCAGCAAATACCGCATTACCGGGAAAATTTGGTCACGGCGAGCCTGTCGTGATCAATGCCATGCTGTCGTGTCTGGCCATAGAAATGCATTCCCCCCCAATGATCGGTCGGCCGCAACGACAGCTGTAACTGCAACACGGAAACCAGGCTGTCTGCTACTCCCGCCGCACGCGCACAACGGGCACTAGCCAGACCTCGGCCACTTCAAACGCGACCTCGGCGCCCGCTGCGGTGTCGGCGCTCGGCCCCTCGCCCTGCGCGGGGGCCCCCTGCTGCCGCGCCCGCCGCTGTCTCCAGCTCACCCCGGGCGTCACCGCCCATGATGCCGCGACCCCCGCCGCCGCCGCGGCCGCGGCCGGGGCCTCCCCGCCCGCCGCCCCCGTCCTGGCCACCAGCTGCCCCGGACCCCCGGCGCCCATCCCCAGCCGCAGCGCAAACCGCAGACCCTCCTCCGCCACCGCCACCAGCAGGGGCCGCAGGGGGCCCCCCGCCAACACGGGCCTTACGTCAAAAGTCGCAAAGACGACCTGCGTCGCCGTACCCGTCGACGGAGCTGCCGTACTGGTACCGCCCACGCCCACCAGCGTCCCGCCCGTCCTCTCCATCTGCTCCGCCAGTCGGTCCGCGAGCCGAAGCCCCACCTCCCTAAAGCGCCGTACCGCCGCCTCCGTGACCGGGCCCCGGGGGGTGTCCCCCATCGCCACGTCGGCCGCATCCACCAGGCCCTCGCACACGTCGGAGCGGCTGCGGTCCCACAGAGACTGTACGACAGGGCGCAGCGTAGGAAGAGGAAGAGGGTGTGTGTGAGCAAAACCCACGAAATCTGTGAGCCCATTTTTGCTTCTGTGAAACTGCTGATCCCGCGCCCTTACTGCGCTGGTCCCCAGTCACGCTGGTCTCCTGCACGGCCCCCGCGCCCAGGCTGCCCAGCAGGACGGCCACCCCCGCTTCCCCCAGTCCCGCCCCCGTTTCCCCTCGAGCCCCCCACCCACACCTGCTGCTGCTCGCTCATCCCGGGTATGGGCCCCTCCCGGTCCAGGACCAGTGCGGCGGCGCTGGGGCCCAGAAGCAGCGCCAGAGGGCGGCACCAGACGTGGGTCTGCGGGGGAGGGCGGGGGACACAGGAAGGGGGTGGACGGGGTGGTAGAACTGCGGCGCCGCCAGAGCAAGGAGGGGAGGGAAGGGGACGGGGGCGCATTGCGGGGTGCACGAGTGCAGGGAGGAGCGACGGATCGTCCTCGGCCGAGGGGGACCAAAGGTGAGGCCACCGCCGGGTAGCTAGTGCGCCGTCACGGCAAACCGGTATCCGTCCAGATGAATGGCCAGGACACGGAGAGGTGCTGTCAGGCGGTCTAAGGAGGGGCGCACGTGAGGGCCCGTTCCCCCATCAGGCCCAGGGTCAGACGCGTCAGGGCCCCAACCATCAGGCCCAGGGTCAGACGCGTCAGGGCCCCAACCATCAGGCCCAGGGTCAGACGCGTCAGGGCCCCAACCTACCCAAGCCATTTCACTGACCGTCCTCCGCGGCCACGGCCATCAGGCACCCCTTCTTGGATTTGTCCCGCTTATAAAACCCTCAACAGCCCGTGCCGTATCAGCCGTTACCAGCTGTTCCCCACCGCGCCCGGACACTGTGCGTGCTGACCACCTGAGCCATCCGCCCGCCGCTCTCTCACCTCCATCCAGCGATAGACCAGGTCACTCAGGCGGAGGGTGGAGCGGGACAGCAGCTGGGGCGGTCGCAGGGCGCGCCCCAGGGCCACGGCAGTGGACAGGCGGAGGGCGTGTCAGGGGAAGGGGGGTACAGGACATTGGTAGACATATTGAAACTGCGATGCTGCCAGAGCTCAAGTCCGATGTCAAAAGGGGGGGTATAAGAAATTGGTAGACATTTTCAAACTGCGCTGGGGGGTGGCCAAGCCGGACTCTCGGAGCCAGACACCCAAGTAAGGCTGCAGACAGGTGCCTGGTGCCCCTTCACACCCCCGGACTGTGAAGGTCACGTCGCCACATCGCGTCACATGCAGCGTGATAGAGGAAAACGCCATCGGTGCCATTTCGGTCGACCTCACCCGCACCGCCTGGTCTGGGCCACCGGCAGGTACCCGCGTCCCTGGCTCCGGCCGCTGCCTCTCGGAACCCTCCACCAGCGCTGCCGGGTCGGCCCCCACCACGGCCGGGGCTGCCGCGTCGCCGTCCCGAACCGCACCCGCCTGGACGCGGCCGTCACCACCGCTGCCCGCCCCATTCGGGACCCTCAAGGAAGCCACCACGACAGATCGCGACAGAGCCTGCGAGAGGAGCGGCGGCGGACACGGAGCTTGATGCGGCATGCCTTCGGCCTATCCTCTCCCATTACGATATGCATGGGTGCAGGCTGGGTCGAAAAAGACCCGCAGGTGGAAGCAGGGCAAGCCTATTTTTTGTTGTTTGTTGCAATCGCCGAGCGACAGCAGCGCTGGTGGGGATTACTGACACAACGAGAAGAGGAAGCATGAAGGAGTTGCCGAGCGGCTGCCCCACACATGGAGCCTTCCTAGGCGGCTGTGCCACAGGGCACCAGACGACTGCAAGCGCAGACAACATCACGCTCGACTCACCAGGCACAGCGTCGTCACCTTGAGCTGCAGGACCTGAACCCATCGCCGTACCCGCAGTGCATCGGGCTGCTCACCGGCCCCACTCCTGCCACTGCCCCCGCCAGCCTCCACCACGCCCGGCTGCCCCGCGACCGTCTCATTTTCTCGTGTCCCCGCAGCTGCAGCATCGGCTGCGGGCTCCCGCCGGTGCTTCTGCGGCGGTGAGCGTGATGGCCCGCGATGCGCCCCCGATGCCGGCGGCCTGTCCGTTGCAGTGGCGGCCACGTTGCCGTCACCAGGCACGGCAGCCGGTTTGGGTCGTTTCCTGCCCTTGCGCTGTGCCGTGCCTGTGCTGCAGTCCGCAGAATCCTCCTCCCCTTCCTCAACATCTTCAGCATCAGGCGCTGCCGTGCCGGAAGTCGAGTCGGTGGACCTGGGTGTGGACGAGCTGATCGTTGAAGCATCAGTCGAGCTGGCCTCTAAGGAGGAGGAGGTAGAGGAGGCCGAACCCCAACCCGAGCTTGTCGAGGATGGGGCTGCCGAGTCTTTTGAGGTTGCTGCCGAGTTTGCTGAGGAGGTTGCTGCCGAGTTTGTTGAGGAGGTTGCTGCCGAGTGTGTTGAGGAGGTGGCTGCGGAAGCCACTGCTGCTGCCGCTGCATTCCCCTGCTCATCGTCTGGCTTGCGCTTGGGGTCTGTCTTCCTGGCCAAAGACCTCCCGGCGGCGGCGGCAGTTGTGACCTGAGGATCGCAGCTGCCTTTGTACGACCCTGTCCTCCGGACCCGCCCCTCGCATGTCGCACACACATAGCCCCCAAGCTCAGTTGCGTGGGGTCGCCACTTGCCGGACCTGGTGATGCCACACACGTGGCACACCCGCCCGCCGGCCTGCTCCAGGTTGCGGGTACCGGGGGGGCCGTAGAAGCCGGTGTCCTTCTTGTTCCGACGGCAGCAGGTGTCGCAGGTGTAGGTGCGGGTGCCCCGGGCGAAGAAGCCGTTGGGCTGGCCAGGTCGCGGGCGGTACAAGGCAGCGCAGTGCCCACACCGGGGAGGCGCCGACATTGGAGCAGGGACCATCACTGACGCAGGCTTGCTGCCTGCTGCAGCACCTCCATTTGTGCCGCTGTCCAGCTGTTGTCGCTTTCGCGTCCCTTGCTCCCGTCCTTGTAACGATTGCTGCTGCCGCCCTGGCTGCTCACGAGGCTTTGAGTTCTCCGGCCGCTGCGGCTGGCACCGCTGGGGTTGCTGCCGGGATGGCTGCTGCCGCTTTGGCTGTTGCCGCTGTGCCTGTTGCCGCTGTGCCTGTTGCCGCTGTGACTGCTGTCGCTGCGGCTTTGGCTCCACCCCCTCAGAAGGCATGGAGTCCTGCATCTCGAATGGAGCAGGCGACACCTGCAGACGGGCGCGCTTTTGCGAGCACAACCTCGGGCTCTCTTCCTGTCTCCGCCTCTTGCTCTGCTCCCCAGCATGTGTCGCCTGCTCCTCACCTGCCTCGGCCGCAACCTCAGTCGGCTGCTCTGCCTGGGCCCTCTCCATACACTTGTCAGCATCGTCGCTGTCGGAACTGTCCTGCTCGTCATCTTCCTTCTCCTGCTCCTCCCCTGATGCCATATCCTCGTCCTGATCCTGCTGCCCCAAAGCCGCTGCGTCATCCTCCTCGTCCTTGCCTTCCCCCTTGTTGTCTATCTCCTTCAACGCGGCCTCCAGACGCGCCTCCAATGCCTCCTCAGCGTCTTCCGCCTCAGATGCTCCCTCCATGCCTTTCTCCTCCAATGCTGCCATGATGTCCTCATCTGACACCGCATCTGTGTCCTTCTCCAACACCACCTCCACGTCCTTCTCGTCTTGGTCCTCCTCCGTGGGCATTACCCCACGCTTGTTGACTTCCGCCTCTGACACCTGGGCATCAATCTGGGCATCAATCTGTTTGTCCTGACACGCAACCGCCTCCACCTGGCCTGCCTCCCTTTCAACGGTCTGCACTGCTTCTCCTGCCAACGTGTCATCCTGCTGAGCATCCCTCTCGGTCGGTTTGTGCTTGCCCTGCTCCTGGGCATGCTCCTCCGCCTCTGGTGGGTTATGGTCTCCCGTATTCTGAGACTCTTCCGGTGCGCCCTCCTCCTGCTGCTCCGGTGCACCCTCCTCCTGCTGCTCCAGTGCACCCTCCTCCTGCTGCTCCGGTGCGCCCTCCTGCTGCTCCGGTGCACCCTCCTCCTGCTGCTCCGGTGCACCCTCCTGCTGCTGTTCTGGTGCGCCCCGCTCCTGTTCCTCTGCCTCCTCATTCCCTGCCCTTAGTCTCTGAATGTCGTCTTCATCCTCTTGCATCATTTGCCCTGGCTGTCGCGGCTCCCGACCCTCTGGCTCAATGTCCATTTCCTGCCCCTCCAGCTGCTCCTCCTGCTCCCTGTGCTGCCGCCTCTTCGGGTCTTCCCCTTGTTGCTGCTCCTCCCCGTGCTGCCGCTCCTCCCCTTGCTGCCCCTCCTCCCCATGCCGCCCCTCCTCCCCTTGCTGCTGCTCCTCCAGCTGCGGTTCCTCCTCCTGCTGTTCAGCCTGCTGCTGCTCCGCCTGCTCCTCACATTGCCCTTCACCTGCCACCTGCACGTCAACTGCCCCTTCCACTGTGACTTGCTCCTCTGGCGGCGTTTCCTCCTCCTCACCCTGCTGCTGCATCTGCTCCTCTCCCTGCTCATCCTCCTGTTGTTTCTGCTGCTGCTCCTCCTCATCTTCCGCGTCGTGCTGGGCCTTGCGGGCCCGCGTGGCACGGAGACAAGGCATGCAGAGGTACGCCCCCCGAATCGATGCATGGAGCTGCCACTGGGAAGCCTGCATCGTACCGCACTCCTCACACACCCGCCCGCCCGCCTCCTCCAGGTTGCGAGTGCCGGGGGGCCCGTAGAAACCATTCCGCTTGTAATTGCGGAGGCAGCAGCCGTGGCAGGTAAAGCTCCGGGTGCCCCGTGTAAAGAAGCCCGGTAGACCCCTGGGTCGGCGTGGGTGCAGCTGGTTGCAGCTCGTGCAATACACGCCTGTGGCGGCCACATCCCGCACAGAAAGCTCTGGCTGCGGCCGCGACTCAGGACGCAAGTTGTGTGGTTCTGACTCCGGCTGTGGTCGCAGCTGTGGTTGTGGCTTCAGAAGTTTTTGCTGCACTTGCAGTTGCGGCTGCGGCTGCCGCCGCTGATGGTCTTGGCCCGGCAGCTGCGGTTGCGGTCCCGGCCAGCACGTCTGAGCATCCGTGCCATCTGTCTGCCAGTTCGGGTGATGCAAACTGGATCGCCCGCCCGTCTCCAGGCCCGTCCCTGTGCCCCTTGGCTGTGCTGCAGTTGCAGTGGGCCCGCCGCCGCCGCCTGCGGCCAGGAGTGCGTCCCTGCCTGTGCAAGTGAACGTAGACCCAGCGAGTGACTGTGCTGCGGCGCGGATTGCTGTGTATCTCGGGCCCTGCAGCGCCGTGGACAGTGGGAATTGAGGGGCCGACCGCAGTGGCCAGGGCAAGTCCCGGGCAGGTGCCATGTAGCTTGCAGCACCATCGCCGCCCGCCGCCCGTATGGCTGCATCGGCGGCGTGCCCGCAAACGTGATCCTGCACGTCCAGGCCCTCCTCCGCACCCTCCCCCATACTAGGTTCTGCATCTGCCGCCACGGCCACCGCACCCGCCGCCGTCATTCCTCCCGCCTCTGCCACCGTCGTCCCCGTGCTGTCGCTCAAGGCTGCTGTTGCAGCTGCCGCTGAAGTGGCAGCGACGGCTGCAGGGTGCGGTGCGGCCCACGGATCTAGATGGGCTGACTCCAGGCCCTGAGATGCACTCAGGGCACCCCGCTGAAGGCCAGCACGCTGCCAGAGCCCGGGAGCTGTGCAACCACCTAAGTCCGGACCACGGACATGCAGCTCTGGACGGGCCGCGTGCAAACCCCTTGCCTCGACCATGAACGGCGCCTGCAGCCCCGTGTGCTCCTCTGGGCGGTGCCGCTGCTGCTCTCTAGCTTGCTGCTGCTGCATCTGGATCTGCTGCTGCTGTGCCTGCTGTTGCTGCTGCGCCTGCTGCTGCTGCATCTTCTGCTGCAGCATTTGCTGCATCTTTTGCGCCTGCTGCTGCTGTTGCTGCTGCATCTTTTGTGCCTGCTGCTGCTGCTGCGCTTGTTGCTGCTCCATCTGCTGCTGCTGCGCCTGCTGCTGCAGCTGCATGTGTTGCTGCTGCTGGTGAGCTTGACACTGCCACGCCGCATCCTCCATGAGGCGTTGGAATGCAGACGGGACCGTGTGCAGTGGTGGTTGGTTGCGGGGCTGGGGCCGCTGCAGGGGCTGATGGGTTTGCTGCTGCGCAGCGGACGTCGCAGCGGAGTGAGACGATGACAGCTGCGGCCGGGTTGCCAGCCAGGCCTCGTATTCCACTGCCACGGACTGGGTGCACGCCCTGCGCTCGTCCGAGTCCGGCTCCGGCTGCGGCTGCTGTATTTGCCGCTGGAGCGATAGCTGCCGCGGCAATGCCCGTTGCTGCTGCTTCTGCTGTGACGATGGCAGCGACTGCAAGCCGGTCAGCCACCGCTGCTCCGACGGGTGCAGCAGCGAGGAATCGGCTTGCTGGACAGGACGGCCGGACAGCAGTGCCGCCGATGACGGACCCGCGGGTCGCGGAGGGCGGTCAAGTCCGAACATCGGCTGCAGATTCGCCGTTGCAACTGCAGCCCCAGAGCTCTGTCCCAGGCCGTTAGGGGTTCGCACATTGGCAGCGTGTGTGCTGGCCTGCGCGAGGTGATGCATGCCGGGATTAGCCAGCTCTGGCGGTGGCTGCTGCTGCTGCTGCTGCTGCTGCTGAGAAGGGTGCGGCAATCGCGATATCGCCTCCAAGTGATGCGGCTTCGGGCGGCGTTCCCCATCCCAGTCTGTGCACGGCAGCGTTTGCCCTTGTCCCGAGGACCGCTTCAGCGAAAGCATCTCTTGTAACCTCAAACGTTGTCCTGCCAACTGTTGTTGCTGTTCTGCATGTTGCTGCTGCAGCTGCTCTTGCCGCTGTTGTTCCCAGCGCTGCTCCAGGAGATGCTGTTTCTGGACGTGCTGTTCCTGAAGTCGCCGCTGCTCGAGCCGATGTAGCTCCAACTGCTGCAGCTGCTCCCAGTAAGGCAGATGCTGTTGTTGCTGTTGCCGGGGATGCAGATGCCCGGTGACACGCTGCTGCTGCTGCGGCTGCTGCTGCGGCTGCTGCTGCTGCGGCTGCGGCTGCTGCGGCTGCTGCTGCGGCTGCTGCTGAGGCGACTGAGCAACTGGCAGGTGCTGCATCGCTTCAGGACCGCTCCAAGACGGTCTGTGCCCTTGGCTGGGTAGCAGGCCGGTTTCGGGACCGCTGGCCAACGGCCAGCCCATCGCCTGGTCTGCAGATCTCGAACGACCGGTCCTGCCCTCAGCCCTCAGCACCTGGCCCCAGGGCTCAGGCCTGAATGCAGCCGACGATTCGAAAGCCGCCGCTGTCTCGGCAACCGCCTCTAAGGAGGCCGCCGCGCCACCCGATCGTGTTGCGAGCCCCCCAGGCCCGTGATTGTGCGGGTGCCTCCACGGCCCCGTCGGTGGCCCAGCACCGCGCAGGCTGGAGGGCATGGCGTGCCCATGAGCGCGCGACGTCACCCGTAATTGGTCCACTGCTTCGTCCGGTGGAAGCGTGGCTTGCATGAGCTGCTGCTGTGGCAGCAGCAGCCTCCCGGGACCCCCAGCTGGGCCCGCGGACTGAGGGAGGGTAGCTGCATTGAGCCCAAAATGGGGGACGCCACCACCCGCAGCGCTGGCGGCGAGCTGTGCGCCCCAGCGCGGCTCAATGTTGTAAGCGGCCATAAGATCATCCTCGCCTGGGACAACCGAGGGAAGGACACGGCCGGTTGCGCAGAGGACCCGGGGGTCGGGACAGATTTCCGCTCAGCATAATTGATTTACCAATCCTGCGACATCTTCGCATCCTAAGCTGGTGCGGCATGCTCTGCCTACCTTGCGCGGTTTCTCTTGGGCAGTTGGGCAATCGCCAAGTTGGTTCAACCATAAAGCGCCCTTCAACAGAACCAAGTCGTTCCACAGAATAGCTTTCAGACGATTGTGAAAAATTCTCGCCGGTCGTTTCGGCTCTTCCCAGTATTAAAACTGTGTTCAGGCGGGAAGCAAGATATGAGTATTAATTGTGGTCAATATGTGCTCCTTTGGAGTTGTATAATGTTTGTGACAAAGGGCACTCTTGATTTTGGTTTATGGTTTGGTTTGGTACGGTGCTGCACGGGTACCGCAGCGAATCCAAGGCACGTTCTCGATGAAGCAATAATTTACGGCATCAAGGACAAACAATTCTGCCAACAAGAGATGTGTGTCTTGATGACATGGACTAAGCCTCAATGCAACTGCTTCCGTCTTCGGAGCTAGGAATTGATTCATGAAACACACGCAGCCCAGCTGCGGGCAGTTTCACGTACAAGCATTGAACTTACACAATTTGTTCCGCGCACAACCTGTCATGTATACTGCCCCTAATCACGCATGACAAAGGGCTTCTGACTCGGTGCCTGTCGGTGCTCCCCAGGGACCCACGCCCGCTGTTCTCCCCTTTCGCTGGTACAACAAATTCCAATGATCTCCACGCTTGAAAACCCATGAGGGGTTGACATTTCAAATTTTCAAACGCTCTTCGCATCTGCCCGGACACGGATAACACAAGTAGCATCGACGCCGCGGAGCCCTGCTCCGTCCTTACGCCGGTGTGGGGGTCCGCAGCCCCACACACGCGCCGCGCAGATGCGGCCCCCCTTGCCTTAAAGCACAAGGGGTGTCGATGGGAAGTTGAGCAGAACCCTTCCCCAGGACCCTTCCCCGCCGTCGCCTGTGCCGTTGCTGCGAACTTCCCCTCAATCGCAAACTACGATCATAACCACCGCTTCCGCTGCGGCTGCGAAGTCCCAACCTGAAAGCCAAATGCCCGTGTTAGCACAGGACCAGCTTCTATCAACCAACGCGATCAAGTTCCGCTTAACCATCTAGTAGCACTGTGGCGGCCAAAGACCCGCGTGCCAAGCCCCCTGCACCAACGTAGGACAAGGTAACGCGAACGCTGAGTAAGTGCGAAAAAGCAGAAGGCGAAACACAAGGACAATGTTGTACTGTTGTACATGAGGTGCATCTGAGCTCGGAACAAGTCCTGCGGCGCCAACGGGTGGACGCGAGCGCATTGCACTGCGGGCCCCCAAAGACCAACGTCCCACAAACACATAAACCTTGCACATTGCGTTCAACCATTCAGCCGCCCTCCCCGCACCGCATGTCCGCCACACGGGTTGTCCTGCCCTTTTTGTTCTGGTAGTCACCTACACCTACGGAAATTGCCTGCATGCCTGCGGTTTAAAAAACATTACGGCAATGGGCGGGTTTCCTCGCAAAGCTAAATCTTGCAGGTTTCCTCGCAAACCTAAAACTTGCGGGTTTCATCGGTAACGGATAACGGGCGGGCTTCCCCGCAAACCGAAAACGGGCGGCCGTCCTCGCGACTCGATTACGCCCACACATTACCGCCCAAGCCTGTCGCAACCCAGCCGCCGCCAAACGGCAACTGCCAACCCCTGGTTCCTCCTTGCAACCCTGTCAGAGTAGCATCCCAACCGCCTCCAACGAACCGCCACGCTTCCGACGGTCCTGCGGCAGCTGCAGTCCCCGATTGCACCCACCATCAGCAACAGCACCCCACCGCCTCCGCAGCAGGGCGTTTGTGGACGTCCCTCAACCGACCCTCTGCGCTGCCGCTGATGTTCCTTGGCCTTGGTGCGCTGCCGCTGATGTTCCTTGGTGCGCTGCCTGTGTGCACCAGACGCAAAAGAGTATTTCTGGTCGGGTCCTACCCCCCCCTCCCACATCCCACCCAACTGCTGTCTCGCCCCGTTCCTGCCCCCGGCCCCACGTCCAGCTCGCGACGTCCCCCTTGCGGGGCCACTGGGACCTGCGCCCCTACCGTCCCCTACCGTTCCCTCACGCGCTCTCACGTCCCCTGCCGTCCCCGACTGCACGCACACCGCGTGGCCGTGACCTGCGGGACAGCTGCGGTCCCTCCCTGGACCGGTTCCCGGGGCCCCGTCGACCCCGACCCCGACATCAGGATGGCCGCCCGTCAGGACGTCGACGACCTCGCCCTCCCCCGCTTTTTTCTGTCATCCAAGACACCGAAACCGCAACCCGCCACCGCGTGGGATACCCCGCCTCCCGGGGGGGCCCTGCAAGCCCCCCCAAAAGACCTCCAGTCCCTCCAACCCGCACCTGACCGGACCGGACAGGGCGGCACAGGGGCCACGCCGCCCAACAGGCCACGTCGCCAGTCACCGACGCCAATAAAATCCTCCGGCAATACACATACCCACACTCACTCGATGTCGGTCGAGCCCAAGCTTGGTTGCTTCCGACTTCGGAACTAAACTTTTCGTTCCATCTGGGCTTGATCGCCTGATGGGCTTGTTCGCATTGTCTTTCGCCCAGAACCCCAACGGTGTGCCCCTCTCTCGCGCCGCACAACCCGCCGACATTCCCCCAACGGCAGTTCGGTGCTCCAGGCCCGGAAAGGGTACACTTGCCGTCTTGCTTCCACGATTAGGATTTCTCGAAACCCACATCCCCCCC